>JACEVL010000225.1:145000-152500 GCA_020284085.1 Aporrectodea caliginosa | reverse complement strand
TCTGTTTCAATTTTCCTAAAGCGATGCCTTTAAACCAGAAAGCATCTTCAAACACATGCTGCCTGATTCTGTTCAGCAGATCGCAAATTAGAAGAACGCGCAGGTAGATTCTAATTATTTATGGCATCCTGATTTCCACAGCCACCTGCTAAGATAGGAGGGACGCCAAGTACATAAAAAATTGATTGCGTTCTCCAAAAAGGCTAGTCTTAATTTCTTTAAGCACCTGGGAGCAATTAAATCTAAGGTAAGAAAAACAACGTCCCTGAAATAACAGGATATCGAGGCTTGGAATGTTTCTACCCAACCGCAGACTCCATAACATCAACTGTACCACCAGACAGCCTCTTCCAACGACATGGAAGCGAATCATCAGTTTCACCTGAAGCTTCGAGATCTCCAGTTGTCGAGGTGAAAAGGAGATGCACCAAGCAATCGAGTGTAACGCGCGTTCGGTAGGTAAGGATGTAAGTGTGCATGCATCGAATGGCTTGCAATGTTGTATGCACCATCGTCATCGGTATCTCCGGAATTCTTCAGCGACTAAAAGAGTTGAATCGGGTATACCTATCTTATTCACACGCAGAAGAAAATCAATGAGGCAGTTGTGGTTGCATGGGTACGGTTCAAATTTCAGTTGTGAATGTGATTCAAGTATAGACCGGAGAAATAAGAGGATGAGTCAGTTTGGGGTTTGTTTGAGTTACTGTTTTCAGCTTTCAAAGAACGCGGCCTGGGCAGAAATCCCTAGAGGAGTAAAGTAGGTCATGAACTGAAATTGGTTGGGTTCTATAGCTCTGCCGGAAGTTTTACAAAGAGGTGGAGAACCTTTAGCCTTAGTACGAGAAAGTCTAAAAGGTTTCATATGCTGTCAGCAACCCATGTCTGTCAAACACGTGACAGAGACTATGTCAACCAGACTTCTGATAGACAACTTATGCTATAAGACATCCAGACATTTCTTAAAACCGTAATATGGTGGGGAAGATGCCCCGTGGCATCTTAGACGGTCTCAAGGATTCCGGTAAGGAATTGAATGTACGACACAGCGGACTTGAGTATCTCGATTCTTGACCTTCGACGGTCGTAGTTCGAAGCCGGCATTCGCTGGCGCAGACTATCAAAAGCGGCGTTCATACAAGTCATACGTTTGCGTTCTCGAACGTTCGCCGCAACCCTCTGTTGAGCGTTGATGATGCGCTTACGTCGCCTTCTCGCGGCCGCCGAGGTGGGCGTAGGTGACAGAACCCCCGACGGGGATGGACAGGCGGAGTGAGGAGCGGTGCCAGTTCCGCTATGGTCAGGTCCCGCCGTTGTTCTGCTGGCGTAATCCGTCCGGTCTTTGGCATCGTCGTGCGTGACTGTTCCGTCTCTGCTGGGAGCGTACGGTCCGCTTGATAGAACATGAAACAGTGCGAGATAGAAGATGAAACAATCGGTATAATTCGACGTCGTAATCATGCTTATTATAATACACTGCTCATCACAGTTAGTTAGCAAATTCATTGAGTAAGAAAGCGATAATGGAGTTGGATGATTCCACGTCTTCCTACTTAAGGTTATGTAGACTAGAGTAAGGTAAGGTTAGGAAATGATAAGGGTATGGTTTGGTGAGAAAGTAAAACATGGTAAATTAGTGTTAGAATAGGTTAGAAGGCAAGGGCAAGGTAAGATAAGATATCATAAAGTGCGAAAAGTTATGCTAGGCATGATTAGTCTACGTAAGCTAACCAGTTTATGTAATGAGGTTGTCTTAGATTAAGCCAGTGAAGGCTAGATTACGTTAAGTTGGATTACGTAAGACGAAACGTTGAGGTAAAGTATAAAAGACGAATAGGTAATAATTGTTGTGTCATGTAACTAAACATCTATAGAAGAATCTGAAGCGAATCAATGCTGAGTCTGTTTAATCTTATACAGTATACGATACCTTGGCCTTTCGTTCAAAAGTTGCTAAATGCGATGAGTGGCCGACTACTTGCAATTCATAATTACAGAGATAGGAACATTAAAACGTCATAATAAATAACTACATGACATAATTATAGACATACCCGACATTACTACAGAAACGCATAATTAAGTAAATAAAGACTCGAGTTACATAATTACATGTGTAGGCCTACATGTTTATACAGATTCATAAATTAATTTACCGAAAGCTGATATATTACATAATTACATACACAGGTTAAAGCAAACAGATAGAAGAACCGTATACAAAGAAGCATACATGCCGTGAGTCCTGATACCTACAATTCGAATACGGCGCCTTTAGCGTCGTTGAGGTAAGCTTCGGGAAGAGCGTCTAGGCCCCCGGAATAACGACTTTCATCGTCGGACACGAGCCACGAAGAGGGACTTTCATACTGAGGAGGAATCCGCTGGTCGAAGGACTGCTTCAGTTCTGCCAGATTCATCTGGAATCCTTCCTCTACCACCTGCCGTGTAGTCCAGCCAATGACATCCGTTGGACCCCAGCTGCTGAAATCGTTGGAGAAGGACAATTCCAGGTCTAGGTTTTCCATCTCGGAAAGGCACAGTCCGACAACTCGCTACCAACTTAAACTCTCACTACTTGGTTCGCTCCTCGTACGCTTCTGTGAAGTTACTCTGAGTTCACTATAAAGTTATCTAGGGTTTCTGGCGGCTGTCAACGGACAGTTTCGCTTGTCTAATTGAACCACAGCGCTCTTTTGTCAATGTGCTAATGCAGTCCTAGAAGCGCGTCCAGCGAGCTGGAACGACCTGGGTCTTTGAGGGTCTTGCTTCTTTGTTGCCCGTGCACAAATCAGTCTCCGAAGAGAGCGAGGCGTGGTTGACATCCGAATCGGCAACAACCCTATAACGTCGTTTGTTCTCGGTCCTCCTTTTCTGCGGTCGATTTTATGCCTCAGTAAATAAAAGTCATAACTATTATTCCTATTCTTCGCGGCAGCGGCGGCGGCGGAGCGTGGCAACCGGCGAAGCGGAGCGTTAACAGGGTCGGCGGCAGCGATGATCTCGTAACAAAGTTGCTATTGAGGCGACCAGGGTCTGCGGCGGCGGCCAGACGCGAGCGACGAGGGAATTTAAAGGGGCCTCCCGCTGCCCCCAAGGACAGCCAATACACCTGTCGCCAGAGACCAGACTTAACTTTGCTTCTGTCCATCATAGCAGGTGCGTCTTACCTGTGATTGCCAATCAAAACCGTTAGATTACCTGTAATTGGACGGAGCTTAGCTCTGTCGGTAGTAGGGAGGGCGCGGTCTGGCCGCAAGTGTGAAGTTGCTCGAAGGGCAGATCCACTCCAGCGATCAACATCAAAGAAAGCGTTTAATGGTACTCATCGAGACCTCTCTCCCTTGATCGACTCACCTATCCGCCCACCTTTCCATCCCCATTCATCGCCCAGGCAGAGGTAACAGTCTATCTGTCCGTCCCGTCGTCCGTCTGCCTGCGCTTCGATGCACCTCTGTGCATGTGCGTGTGTCCATCATTTGTGCCCAGCTGGTGCGGATAGAACCACAGACTGTGCAGTACGACAGAAGACATAAAATCATTCGGAAACCCGCAATAAATAAACGAACGGGAAAGGGAAAGACCGACATCAAGACGGAAACGGACAGAAGAACAGACAGACAGAAGGACAGACAGACAGAAGGACAGACAGAAGAACAGACAGACAGATAGACAGACGTTGTCGGCCTGGTGCGAGACACGTGGTCGAATGGTAAAAATGTCGTCCAGCGCGAAGCACACTTTTCGATTCAATTCCAGGTGACCTATATCCGTTGCGAGCAAGCTGCTCACCTTAGCAGACCTCTCGAGGGCGGATCTCCGGTATTGTAGTAATTACGGCGAAAATGTGGAACGCGTCGACGATTGAATCAGAGGGGGTCACCAGCAGGTTGTCAGAAATTCCTGGGGTGGTAACCATGGGCTTCAATTATGGGTCAGGCAGATCGAAAGGTGTCGCAGGTGTGGGTAGAAGCTACACGTATATTTACTGGTGGCCTTGAAAACTCGATCTGATTTTAAATCGAAGTAGCTATGTCTCAGAATAGGCTTCGATTCAAGGACCACGATCGAGATCTGAATTTTTTTATTGACTTTGGCGCAGACACTTTTAAACAGGACTGGAAGTGAAGCAAGTGACAAAACGCGGAATATGTAGTAGAATGGAAACGTTGTGGGAGAGGTGATCTTAGGCTGGACTGAAGGCGCTGAACGGGGGAGGGTTTAGGGCAATGACAACACTGGCATGAAAAGCAGAAGATCAGCACGGACGTGGGATCGCTTCCCGCATCCCTCCCAAAGGTCGACTCAGCCTTTCATTTGCTACATGGGCAGTAGGACGTAATGCGTGCCTTGCATGGCTGCCAAACAGTTAAATTCGACTCCTGTAATAATTTGTGATCATTCGTTTCTATTATGAATTGTAATCATACTGTGGTGTGTCACTTTGAAATGTAATAAACGAAGATTATTATATTATTATTATGATCAGTCGACTGAGTGAAGGAGAAGTTCTGTCGAACATGAGGCTAATTGGAGATAGTTGCTGTTGACATGCTTCCGCTAAGGGTGAAACATCCTGATCTAATCTAATCTGGCTAAAGACTAATCTGATCTGATTTGAACTATCATTCCCTACGTATACCTCTCCTACCCCACTTTACCATACCCTACCATACTTTATCATAACCTACCATACTTTACCATACCATACTATACTTTAGTATAACCTACCATACCTAATATACCCTACCATACTTGACCATATCCTACCATACTTCACCCTACCTTACCATACTTTACCATACCCTACCATACTTTACCATACCTACCATACTTTACCATACCCTACCATACCCTACTTTACCATAACCAACCATACTTTACCATGACCTACCATACTTTACCATACTTTACCATAACCAGCCATACTTTACCATGACCTACCATACTTTACCATATCCTACCATACTTTACCATACCTACCATACTTTACCATATCCTACCATACTTTACTATAACCTACCGTACTTTACCATAACCTACCATACTTTACCATAACCTACCATACCATAACTTTTTACCATAACCTACCAGTATACGCTACCATGCTCCACCCTCTCGTGACATGATCAGGTCAGCTCAACCTGATCTGTAACCAGACATACAACGAAATCTACGATGCAGACGGAGCTAGTCCTTGTAGGATTTCTGTCTGCTCTGCCCGCCCCTGCCCCAGCGACTCCATCGAACCGGGCGCCATCTGTAAACAACTATTGATTGTGCGTGGGCCGCCAGCCACTTACACACCCTCCCCACTCACCCACCCCCTCGCCTTCCCCGCTCGTGCGCCCACCCACCCACTCGCTCCCCACGACAAAAGATGCCATTGTTTTCTGATATGACATTTCACTGGAGACGAAAGAAATACGGTAACGAATACGGGGACGAAAAAGAGTTTACGGTCGTGAAAAATGCGCTCGTGAAACGCCGCTCGTAAAAACTACGCTCGTTAAAGTAGGTTCGTGAAAAATGACTGAACAAGTGTCTGGGGTTCCTAATACAGGAGACGATCAAAGCTAAAAATGCTAACAGAACGAGAACTGAAATTTCGTCTGTCTCGTCATTCGATTCTATGAACGCTATCTCTGTAAAAACTTAAACGGCCATAATACTAGACGTGGTTAGAAAGCTCGACGTTTAACTATATGCTTGTATCAAAGAACAATCAGCCATTGTTGGCTGCAGCCAGACTGTTACCGTCTCGAAAGCAATGTCTGCTAAGTGCAGACACTAGTTTGGCTAGAACGCTCACCGACGTGAAGTGTCTGGTGTTAAAACTATTTAGTCACCTGCTGCCAGACAGTTATTGTCCAAGGACTGCATAGGCCACAGAGACTGTACTTTCTTAATAGACAAATGGTGTCTCTAAGCGTTATGCCTACATTGGTATCTGATGTTTTCACACATTAGCCTCCTTTAATAGAAATCAGTGACTGTACTGCCATTTGCGCTTCATATTCACACTAATATGTAGCATTTGGCACACGAAAGTTTACGTATAAAAATAGTAGTAGTAGTAGTAGCAGCAGAAGCAGAAGCAGCAGCAGTAGTAGTAGTCCTTGAAGTAATAGATGTAGTAACTAATAACTAATGGGCATAATTATTTTTAATATTAACCATTGCTATTCCAAAACAAAGTTTCCGAGGAATCTACTCAGCTCGATTTATATATAATAAGAAATAAGAAAACAAATGATGACAGATAGTGTCTGCCATTTCCAGACCTTCCTCTTCAGATAATGCATATATGCTATAGTAATGGATCTGAGCATTAATAACCACAGCGCCTGCGGGATGGCTACAGAAGCAGACACGCATAATGGTGTATTAAAAAAGCGCTAGAAGAACACAAAGCATCGCGAAGAATACATTTGGGGACCTGAAGAGAACACTTGAACCACGCTAATCTGCACTTCAGGCCACAAAAAGTAATCAAATTTAAGCCCAGACCTCAAAGACCCGTTGTATATGTGATACCATACACGAACGAGTCCTTAAGTGCTTGTCGCTCTAGACCCTTAAAATATGCATTACTTACATGAATATATATATATATATATATATAGAGAGAGAGAGAGAGAGACAGAGACAGACAGACAGACAGACAGAGACAGAGACAGAGAGAGAGAGAGAGAGAGAGAGAGACAGAGACAGAGAGACAGACAGAGAAAGAGACAGAGACAGAGACAGAGACAGAGACAGAGACAGAGACAGAGACAGAGACAGAGACAGAGACAGAGACAGTAGAGAAAGAGACAGAGACAGAGACAGAGACAGAGACAGAGACAGAGACAGAGACAGAGACAGAGACAGAGCAGAGACAGAGACAGACAGAGACACACAGAGGGAGACACAGAGACACAGGGAGAGACACAGAGAGAGGGGAGAGGGAGACAGAGACAGAGAGACAGACAGAGAGACAGGGAGGGAGACAGACAGACAGACAGAGAGAAATAAGTGCGTGTTATAATTGTATCATTATCTAAACGTACCTATACATATTCGCTATATGTAGGCTACCTATACATGCATGCATTTATATGTTCGCATTTGTATGAATATATATACACAGTGGGACAATCGTATATGTCGTCCATATCAAATGGTTAATTGTCTTCGAGTTGTTCTTGAAATGCGCTATATAAATGCGGGACAATCGTAGGCGATCAACAGTGGAAAGCCACGAGACGACATGGACACAATAACAAAACGAGAGTGACAGAAGAGTGACAAGAAGAGTGACAGTCGACGACGGAGGCAATGAATAGGAGACAAGGGCGGATTAAGTGGATGGGTGTGCATTCAATGGAAATCAGTAATTGATTCGACGATAAAGGGTCTGTCAACGCAAGGGAAAGCTGTTCTCTTTCGTCGAACGAGGAGGTTAGGCTGGGATTGCGTCTCTTAACATTGGTTAGGTTAGTTATCGAGACATATTCA
>JACEVL010000225.1:117500-140000 GCA_020284085.1 Aporrectodea caliginosa | reverse complement strand
CAATAGGCATGCAGGAAATTCCAGAGTAATGGTCCACAGACTATAAAACAAAACTGGGTAAATTTAGCAATAATATAGATTTATAAAAATATTTCGGAGCAAATTATGGCGATTACGAGAAATTACTCCAATGCTTTGGGAATTTTTATATATAATTATTCAATTGTTCATTTGATATTAAGTGTCAATCAATGTCAACTACTAAAAACTTCTCTGAAGACACCCGCAGAGATTTGACTTTCATTTACCAATTCTGATGCTCAAGTTACAAATTGTAAGAGTTTTTCTATGCGAAAGGACAATAGGAAATTTGTCTTCGTAGTTTTTGGGACTCTAAACCATGCCGTTACCATTCTTAATTTTACATTAATTTTACATGACATTCTTAATTTTATTATTAATTATTAATCCGACATAAATCATCGGTATTGTCTTCAACATACACGACACAATGAAGTAATATATTAAGAACAGTAAAGGGCCTATTACAGAACCTCTTTGGGTGCACTACAGCAGATGATAGTAGATGCGAAATGTGTTCTTTGTATAAAGCACACTTGCCTTCGATTGCTTCAGTCCATTCCAAGTTGCAGGGCCCACCACACTGATGGAAAATTTACGGCAATTGGTGCGAGCAAATGCATTTCTAATTTAAGAAAGGTTTCTAGTATTGTTGGAATGAATGTCGGATGCAAATGTTAACATTGTAATATAGTAATAATATCGATTAAAATCAGGATACACAGCAATTAAAAATATAAATTTCTGAAAATATACTCATAAATAACATAGGCTAATACAAACAACAGGAACAAATAACCATGCATTTGAGCATTTAGTGAACATCTCGCCTAAATCAGAACTTTCCTTTCCTGGCTTTCAAAGCTGCGAACATGTGAATCACTTTAAAGAAATCAATGCCTTTCGCCAATTCACTTTCAATTGACAATATCGCAAGATCGGAAAGCCTTAACTGTCCCGTGGTATATCGCAAAAGGTTCTTTATATAAGTTTTAGCTTTGAAAAGCTGCTCTCACATGACGCCGTGCACAAACACAGAGATCGTCATAAATAATTCTAGGTTTAGTAAAAAAAGGTAGGGAGTGGTTCCATGAAGTCCCATTCAGCTATGAATGTCAAAACGTCTAATATTGCCCAATCTGTGGCTTCTTCCAGATTATTCTCTGCTTCTTTCAGATGCCTTCATATCCTTGGTATTTCTACTAAAAAGAGCAATCTCAGACACTTCCTCATAGAAAGTGGTCAATTTTGGAATGGACACCTTCAGTTCATCTTCGGTGGCAGATATCAGACTATTCACTGGAACAGCCTCTGAGATGGCTGCTACTTCTTTCATGGCTCTTGAACTGATCTGGATTTCAGAATGAATATAATATTTTCGTTTATTGAAACAATCCGGTTGACAAACCGCAACCGGTTACAGTGTACATTGTACAATTATGCAATTGAAACAATTCACAAGAACACAAATGACAGAAGACATATATCTTAACTGCTAACAGAACAGACAGCCTGCAATACACGGCGCACAGCCTACAAAGCATGTCCGCCCTACGGGACTCGAACTCGGTACCTCTCGCTCTCTATGCCAGTGTGCTATCCAATGCGCTATCGGGCCCCCCCCGATTTCAGGCAATGAAAGTGATCAATGCACTCAAGCATCGCCCTCTTATTTTCTTTTTGCAGAGCGAGTCCAGCATCGCTTGCTTGATCCCTTGCCATCCGCATATTGAAACGAACTCTTCTTTCTACAGGGCAATAATGACTACACTGATGGGAGAACATTAGAAGTTTAAAAATGTAAATTAGCATAGAGTTTCAGCTTTAGGTAAATTGATACTGTACATGTAAGCTGCGCTTATAACAAAAATGCTTTTGTTGTTATGTTATCGTTAATTTAAAAATAATAAATTTCTGCCGAAACTCTGCTCAAAAATTTCTTAGACAGTAATTGCATCAGTTTGATGTCACCCCCTCTGAAGGTTTCACCCGGTGCGGCCTGCACCCCGAACCCCCCTCTAGTGACGCCACTGTACCATAATGCTCTACTGTTTTCTAAGTATACTCTTATACGCACTGTGTCAAATGCATAGAAGAATGAAAGCGATAGGCCTATAATGAGAATGCCTATTTTTTTCTTTCCAGTTAAAAAAGCTATAAAGTACTCTAGCAGTCTTTTATACTACTTGAAACAATACGGTAGTAATAAACCCCAAAGCAATTTAAAGCTAACTTGGACGGACCCAACTTCAGTTAAAAAAATCATCATTAAATTTAAAAGCAATAATGTTCTTACTTTTAAATTCTGTATCATTAACACGATAACTGTTGGTTATCAACGAACTTCCATTTCCCTTAGAAATATTCTAATTACAACCAATGCTCCATACAAGTCATTTCAGCAATTCCATAGTTTCTGTTTTAACTACGCTCTGCAACTTTCCATATTCGTTGAAATTTTATCTATACAGTACGTGTGACAAATCTGGTCTAGTTAGCAGATGCAAAGTTTATAATATGATTCGTATAGAGGTGGACTTTATTGGGGCACGACTTCTAGGCCTATACAAGGCGTCAGTCATCCAATTCTGCTTACATTTATGCCTCTGACGCGAATGGTTTACAATAATCTACGAAAATATCGACTTGAACAGTATCAAATTGGATTAGTTTAAGTTGAATTTGTCTCTTACAAGTGAAAACCTAAAACACCAAACCATCAAACATATATAGGTCTACAACGAAACACATTCAGAGACAATATTAGGCCTATATTCGAAATTTTACGGTTTACAGAATTCTACCTGTTGGAGATGTTTGGCACGCAAAACATTTATTATTAGGATTTTATAATTTATTACTCCTGATTATATACTTCACAATGTATACCAAAATGCGGTTAGCAGTTGGTAAAATAAAGGATATACTTACTTACTTGCTTGCTTGCTTACTTACTTGCTTACAGTGATTTGCGAAAGCCGAATTACATTACAATATCAGTGGGGGTCGATCGAATACACACATAGATGCATATACTATTACTAATGTGTGTATGTGTGTGTGTATGAATGTATAGAACGACACGTGTGCACACCTTTCACATTGAAAGTGGCACGTGGACATGTAACAGTTATACCACAAAGCAGTTCTGCCGTACAACAAAACGTGTATTCAGCGGACGAGTAAGTCGAGTATTATATATGTCGGCATAATGACAAGGCCACGTGCGACTGCCTTTGAGTTGAGCGTACGTGGGGGTGGGGGCTAGGGTGAGGGACTTTCGGGGGCAAATAGTCTCGCCCCTATCAATAAGTCATCGTCGAAATGAAGCCCGAGAGGGTACTGTACATGGAAGATCCCGTTCTTTTCCTCCGACGACGATAACCCCTGTCAGACCTCGACGGCCATCGACTGTCTCGACTGTCAAAGGCTCTCTTTCATTCCCCGTAACATCTGCTCCTTCGCCCTCACCTATAACGGTGTCTCCGGCTCTACTCCGTGTCTCATCTCCTTCACCCCTACCCCTCGACCAGATACCGTTGCCTCTCCGCCTCCCCGTCTCCCACCATCCCCACAACCACCACCACCACCAGCAAAAGGACAGTCCTATCGGGTACTATGCTGACGGGACCTGTAGGTTTCTGGGTTGGAGTCAGAATTTTATTATTATTGTTGTAACATAATTATTTTTTATAAGGATTTTGACACTTGTGACTCTTAATGGCTATTTAACTGTTTACTAACACTGTGTTCTGTGGCCTGTGGAGATTATTATATAATAATTTATAACAACTTTAAAATAATAACAAAAACAACAGCAATAATTACAATAATTAATGATTATACGAAAACAGTAATAATAATTATTATAAATGATCTTGTACGAAACAGAAAATCTTATTTTGTCATTGTTTTTATTATTATTATTATTATTATTTCATATTATTTCAAATTATTTGCATATATTTTTTAACTATTTTATATTATTATTATTTTAAATTTTCATTTAATGTACATTATTATTTTTACTACAACTATTATTTCTATTGTTGTAGGTAACATCGGAGTGTTAGCATTGTCGCTCTATAACGAAGGATTATAATTATTATGTTACCGCATCGTACCGCACTAGGTGCAATATGAGTGCTTCATCTCTCGCTCTCACCCCTCTGTCTGGGGTTCTTTATGACGACGGCGGTTATGTTCTATGTTCATAGGGCGAAACGGCGTTGCTTGGGGCAAAGAACCTTGAACAAGCGACCCCCCTTCTCCAAGCCCACACCCTACTCCAAGCCCACCCCTTCATGTCTTTAAAGCGATGCCCGGTTTTTCTGACGAGAGGAGCGTTAATTGTCGTAATTGTCGGTCCATCCGAGGCTGTCAAGTGGAAAATGTATCTCCCAGATCAAAGACAAACGAGGATGGGAGGAGTAGGAGGGTGGGGGGGGGGTTGGAAATGGGTGGGGTTAAGAGGGAGGTTGCGGGGCTTGACTATGTTTGACTTATAAATGACGGCTCGTGTCATTGGTGATGATGGACGTCGTTGGGCTTTTGCAGCCTTCAGTTGTAATCGCTTTGACTCCATCTCGTCTTCTTTCCTCAGCAGCCATTCGTATCTTTCCATCGTTTGACCGCTTCAGCGATCCTTATCTGTCTGTCCATTTGTTTGTCTTTGTCTCATATGTCTGTTTGTTTGTCTGTCTATGTTTCTGACCCTATTTCTCTTTGTATATAAGTCTGCCTGACGCTCTGTTTTGTTTCTGTCTGTCTCTTTCTTTTGTTACTCTCTTTCTGTATTTATCTTTTTCTGTCTCTCTACCTGTCTCTTATTTCCCCTCTCTAACTATTTCTGTTTATAATTTCTGTCTCTCTCTTTGCCTCTGTTTATGGCTATATATTCCCATTTGCCTCTGTCTCGGTCTCTCTTTCTCTCTCTGCATATTTTACTCTATCTTCGTCTCTTCTGCTTGGATGGTTCAGGGCTCGCATGACTGCCTGTCTTACAATCATTCTG
Organism: Aporrectodea caliginosa; assembly: GCA_020284085.1. Lineage (NCBI taxonomy): Eukaryota > Metazoa > Annelida > Clitellata > Crassiclitellata > Lumbricidae > Aporrectodea > Aporrectodea caliginosa. The sequence goes on along the minus strand of JACEVL010000225.1, from coordinate 134,965 downwards.
TCTATGGTTACTTACCTTTCTAAGTGTCTCTGACTTTCTACTTATTGTGCATCGTCCATTTGTCTCTTTGTCCATTTGTCTGAGTATGTCTTTATGGTTGTCGGCGCGTCTTCTTATCTCTTTGGCTGTTTTCGTTGACAAAACAGCCTAATGCATTAAGGTTTACAATCGTGAGCCTTAAAAATGTTCTGCGGTGTCATTTATACACGTTAAGGGGTATACCCTATAAGAAGCTAATCTAATAGGATTTTTAAGACGAGACCTTTAGTAGGAGGGAACACCAGCGATTGAACCCTGTTCATTTCTGACGCTAGCAATTAAATTTTTATTCACTTATATTTTCTTAAATAAAAATTCTTTGAGCTCGACTGATTTTTAGCAATTAGCGCGAAGATTGCTATCGCAATCGCCGATTTATATAACGCCTCCGTGATTGATGTCATTCGGTTAACGCTGTCTTCGGTCTCAAGGTCGACATATGCCACAAGAAGCCGCTCAAGAACAAGGTGATGATGATGATGATAATGATGCTCATGATCAAGATATCATTGTTGTTATTGTTGTTGTTGTCGATGATGATCATGATCATGATCATGACATGGAGAGGAAAATCAGAATGAGCAAAAACAAGAATAAGAACAAAAGCAACGAAAAGCAATGATAAGAACAAAAGAAAGAAGAAGGTGATGATAACGATGATGATGATGATGATGATGATGATGATGATGTTGCTGTTGATGATGATGATGATGATGATGATGATGATGATGATGATGATGATGATGATGATGATGATGATGATGATGATGATGATGATGATGATGATGATGATGATGATGATGATGATGATGATGATGATGATGATGATGATGATGATGATGATGATGATGATGATGATGATGATGATGATGATGATGATGATGACAGTGTGATTCTCGTTAACGATAACGATAACGAAAATGTTCGTTAACGAAAATAAAATGATTTCGTTAACTATAACTATAACTATAACTAAAAAATATCATTAACTATAACTATAACGAAAATAACAATAACGAAAATTCATCTTTATTTTCGTTAATACATAAAATAAAAATAGGAAGTGCAATATGGATGATTCGACATAAATGAGAACGAAAAAATGCCATATTTTTATTTTGCAATTTGTCAGTTACTTTAGAAACTCGTGTATTCATGAAGCTGAATGCACCCATGCTTGAAAGGCTTTCAAAGCTCTGAGCAAATTGTAAAACAGCGTGTTAATACGCACAATTTTGCTTATAGCCTTAATTATTGTAACTAAGTAGTAACTAAAATTAACTAAAATAAAAATCCATTAACTATAACTATAACTATAACTAAAAAATAATACTAACTATAACTATAACTATAACTATAACTAAAATAAAACCATTAACTATAACTGTAACTATAACTAAAATAAAATCTGTAAGGAGAATCACACTGGATGATGATGATGATGATGATGATGATGATGATGATGATGATGATGATGATGATGAGGAGGAGGAGGAGGAGGGAGGAGGAGGAGGAGGAGGAGGATGGCGATGATAACAGACACCAAAGCCAAAAATTAATTTGGACCTTAATGATGAGGCCCAACCAGCTGGGGGTGATATATGTGGGATGGGGTTTCGACTGCTTATGGGTTTAGATTTCTGTATAGACTTTTATCGTACGATTCATCTAACACATAGTACTTTGACAGTCCCGCTATTTCATTTGTACAAGACATCAGCGAAGCGTAGCGTTAGCAGTCTGTGGCAAGTGACAACAACATACCTATAGACAGACAAGCAGCCATATGCACAGGCAGCAATAGACATACGAAGAGATAGACAAGCAATGCAGCGTCATCAGTGCACGAGAGATGCGAGGAGACATTTAGACAAACGGACACAAACAGATAGAGATACAAACACACAGTGCATCCATTAATCCATTAAGTATGTCTCCTACATGCTCATAAACGTAGGCCTACTGTCCCTATGGCCACCAGTTTTGCGCAATAGCGAGACATAATATAAAGAGATACAGGCGAGTTGAGTAACTGACTAACCGACCGACTCACAGGCTGATTCACTGACCGACTGACTCACTGATTCACCATAGACATCTTCATCTTGGTTTCTCTCCCTCTACCAAACTCTCTATCACACTGCATTAACTGACTCATTTACAACTTTCTTCAATGACAAAATCTCCTCCATCCATATCTCATTAAGACTCTCTCATCAAACTTAAACTCAAAGCAAACTGGCTATTTGTACCACAGATGATCAGGTTGGCACAAATCACTTTAAAAAAACTAGCCTGAATCTAAATAAACCGTCTCTAGATAAGGAAATCCTCTGTAACTACCGTCCAGTTTCTGAGATCCATGCAGAGTTTGACGACATCTTGTGACAACAAAGCGGGGTCCAGTTCCAAATCCCTCATTCCTGTGTAAACTCTGTCAACGTGTTGACTATCTTACCTCTAATAACCATCACTCCACTGAAACTAAGTATTACTGTCATCACCTCGTTGTATACCAGTGTGAATCTCGTTAACGATAACGATAACGAAAATGTTCGTTAACGAAAATAAAATGATTTCGTTAACTATAACTAAAAAATATCATTAACTATAACTATAACTATAACGAAAATAACAATAACGAAAATTCATCTTTATTTTCGTTAATACATAAAATAAAAATAGGAAGTGCAATGTGGATGATTCGACATAAATGAGAACGAAAAATGCGATATTTTTATTTTGCAATTTGTCAGTTACTTTAGAAACTCGTGTATTCATGAAGCTGAATGCACCCATGCTTGAAAGGCTTTCAAAGCTCTGAGCAAATTGTAAAACAGCGTGTTAATACGCACAATTTTGCTTATAGCCTTAATTATTGTAACTAAGTAGTAACTAAAATTAACTAAAATAAAAATCCATTAACTATAACTATAACTATAACTAAAAAATAATACTAACTATAACTATAACTATAACTAAAATAAAAACCATTAACTATAACTGTAACTATAACTAAAATAAAATCTGTAAGGAGAATCCCACTGTTGTATACGCTATAGGTCGTCAGCAAGTCTCTTATCTGTCTCTTGACATTTTTCCGCCGCCTTCGATTCCACAGATCACGATATACTTGTTAAACGCCTTTATCTGTTTTCGGAGTCTCTGGTACTGCCCTATATTGGAACAAGTCATATCTTTCTTCACGTTTGTCAATTCATTCTTAATGTTGCTGAACATTCATCTTATCCTCATAACCTATAGTCTGTGGTGTCCTTCAAAGTTCTGTTTATTCTTTACACCTCCGGATTTCTTCATACTCTGTTGATCATCACCTCTATGCTGATGACAAACAGTTCATTATATCTTTTTCGACCCATGCACGACATTGCAAACACACTAAATCATCTACTTTACACCATCACTAGAATATCAGCCTGGATGACCGCTAATCTTCTATAATCTATATGCATACACCCTCATACACAGCATTTCTCATAATTGGCCTCCGTGAAAAATTAAGCGAACTAACCTACCCTCCATACCTTTCATTTTCATTCTCACTGCATCTCACCCGCGCCTTATACTCGTCTCCATTCCTCAATCTCAAAATTAGCTTCGACAAGAACCTTACATTAATTTTATCATGCGTTTACTAAATGCATATTCGTAATCCCCGTCGACTTCTTCCCATATTTTAAACTCTAACGGTGACCAAATATTGAAATAATTAGAAAATTATTAATAATGGTGCCCATATACAGGGTGGGCCAAAAAAAAGTGCCCCCCTACGCATTTTTGCTGATATTTCGGCCAAAAGTAAGAATTTTTAAATCACGTTTTATAGGCTTAAAGGTAATTCATATCTACGTATAATGGCCAAATATCAAAGAAAATTTTCAAACAGAACAAAAGTTATATCACTTTTAGTGAGTCCACCCACTGTTTTTGATGATTCAAAACCTAACGCAGCAAAAAGCAACAAAAACGATTTTACTAAGTCATTTGTCAAATAATTGTTATCAAACAAACTTGATATTGCCAGATACATATTATTATTATTTAGAACAGAAACGGGATACCAGCGTAGCTGTATGTCACTGTGACGTCACTTAGCAAGAAGACGATCAAGTTGCTAAATAAAGAATTTTTCAGATTAATAATTTTTTATTGAAACAATGAAAATTTCTAAAATATGAAGATGGGCAAGGTATCAATTACAGACAAAATGCGTATGCAGACACTTCATGAGCAGGGTCTTTTCTTTGAGCTAAAGCTCTAATCGCCACTTGCCCTGATAAACAGTGGAAGCTGAGTAGGCCTACCGTTAAAAAATATGCCCCCGCATTGATGAAAGGAGATCGGCTCTGGATCGTCGTAAAGGAAATGGAAGGCCCAAATCTTCCGCACTCCAAAAATGGTTAATTACGTAAGGGGAGCTATGCTGGAGAAATATCACAATCTGCGATCAAAGCCAAAAACGATAAGAGAATTGAAGGTCGCATTGAAGTTGATGTGGGAAGATTTACCTCTGGAACCCATCAACAAAGACATCAAAACTTTACCAAAAGACTCAGAACATGTATGGGTACTGGTGGTGGACACATTGAACTCAAGTTGTGAAACAACGATCAAGTTTGTTTGATAACAATTATTTGACAAATGACTTAGTAAAATCGTTTTTGTTGCTTTTTGCTGCGTTAGGTTTTTGAATCATCAAAAACAGTGGGTGGACTCACTAAAAGTGATATAACTTTTGTTCTGTTTGAAAATTTTCTTTGATATTTGGCCATTATACGTAGATATGAATTACCTTTAAGCCTATAAAACGTGATTTAAAAATTCTTACTTTTGGCCGAAATATCAGCAAAATGCATAGGGGGGCACTTTTTTTTGGCCCACCCTGTACATTAAAATAATCAAAAAAATTATGAAAATTTAATACTCAAAATTAGTGCTGTTATTATTAAAATTAAATTGTTGTTATTTGTTAAATTTAATTACACAGGCCTGATGTGACGTCACACTTCTCTGACCCCCACCCCCATGTCACACATCGTCACAAATTTCCGACCTGCCCTCCCCCTAGGTGCGTGACGTCATAGATGGACGGCCCCTACTCCCTTTTCTATAACACACTCATAAAGTGAGCGTCTCTAATTGGTGTGCAGGGCGAGAGGCGCTATATAAGTTCGTTGATTCAATGCAGTACAATGCAAGCGTAAACTCCAAATTTATAAAGGTTACTCTAAAACTAAGCTCAAGGCATCATCTTATTTACGCGTCTTGCCATGCACGGGGTTATTCAGACAGTGGCGTACGGAGCTTAAATGCCGCCCGGGGCGACGGCCCAAAATGCCGCGCCGCGCACTTCATTTTGGACATTTTCGTAAAATTTTCTTTATTTCTTCCGCTAAAATTTCTGATGACCTTTTTTTTTTTGCTTTTCCCCTCTTATACTATCATTGTCACAAGCACAAGCCGCCCTGTCCTCCGCCCGTGCCGCCCCCTCATTACACCACTGTATGCTATTTACTGGATTCTTTTTCTTCCTTTCCTTCCTTCTTTGTCTACTTTTATTACTTTCTCTTATACTTTTTCAATTTTTTTCTGCATTCACTCCTTCTTTTATTTTTCTTCAACCCTATTTTGCCGCCCCTGCTCAAGTGCCGCCCGGGGCGACTCGCCCCCTGCCCCTCCCTCGGTACGCCACTGTATTCAGATATATTAAGTGAGGATTCTATTCCGATTGACTCGTCTCAAATAATTCAGAAGGCTCTTTCTCAGGAAGTCGCCAAAACCGTCCAACCATCACTTCATGCCTTTAAATCGCTTCAACCCACAAATCACTTGATTGACCTTAAGCCCTCAGCGCATCCACCAGTTTTGTAGTGGGTATGCTTCTTCTTCTGGCATATGCTACAAACTATTTCTCTTGCCTATAATGCCCTTCAAATCTCTCAACCCTCTTGCGTTCTCCAGCTCTTTACTATCCACATATATATACACGTCATCATCATCATCATCATCATCATCAGGGATCCATGGGCCGAAGGCCCGTAGGTGTCCAACGCTTGCATCGTATCCATGGGCCGAGGCCGTTGGAGTCCAATGCTTGCATTGGATTTCATTCGTATTTTTTCTTTACGAACGGAGTATCTGCACCCATCCGTTCGACCTTCGCACTTCTCCCTTAAAGAGAGTTCCAGGCTTAGGACTGGCTCTTTCAAAGGCGGCGATGCCGCCCACGTTTGCCAGCTTTTTCAGGGTTCCTGCTGAGCCTGTTCACCTCGCGTAGCGCCCCAAAGGTGGTACTTCAGCCAAGACCTTCACCACTGATGGCATACCCTCAGCAGGCACTCCCCTACTGACTGTTGCCACCCCCTCACCACGTTGAGGTGTGAGTCGGACTTTGAGGACGTAGATATAGCAATCTACAAGTACTCGTTCTTCGTCATACCTTTCTCCTCCTTTCTTGCAATCTGCAACCGCTCTTAGTCTATGTCATCTCTTTGGAACGGCCTCCCGAAAGAATTCCGCCTGTTTGCTGGTATCCTTGTCTCCTCTTTCAATCTGAGCACTACCATTTGCTTTCTATCCTCCTGCAGCATTTCACTCCAGACTGAAAACAAAATTTTCAGCCTATGCTTTAGCATTCCGCTCCTGTACCATCCCAAAACCATCATCACCAACAATTTACCCCGTAGCACTCAGCTGTCTCCTAGCCTCCAGTCCTCCGAAGTTTGACCTGGTATAGCGACAACTACCAACAACCTATAGCTCTTGCGAAATTGATTTTTTTTAGCGCTGAAATATAACCTGGTTCCCTAACGCGGCTCTTTTCTGGGGAATTTCTGGGATTTATATTACACATTATATTACTGACCGACTGACTTACTTGCTGACACATTGACTCTTTCTGACTAACTTCAGTGAAAGAGACAGACAGGTGCGTGGGACAGACAAGTAGAGACCAGTTAGACATATTGGCAGTCAGAACGGCAGACACTTACGATGATGCACTCTGACTAAGTCTTATAATTCTTGCTGCCCTTTCTGTCCTTTGCATTTCGGACATAATTATGCAAATGTAGAATGAGAAGGAAGGTAGGCCTACACGAGGAGACAACCAGATAGACAGACACACAGGCAAGAAACAAAAGAGCAAAGCGAAAAGTAAATAATCCATACAGAGTCAGTCAAGCAAATCGAGAAGAATCTGTCATAAAGGGCGAGAGATAGACAAAGGGAACGACGAAGAAGAAGACAGGGGGGTATCCAGAAGAGACAAACAGAGACAGACAAGGACAGGCGCAGAAAGAGAGATGAATAGAACGAAGAAAGAGAGAAAGACACAACGAGACTAGAAGAATGATGTAGTTCTCGAAAGGCGCTACACAAATGGTCATGCTACGAACATCGAAAGACAGAGGTTGAGAGCGAGAAGCAAAGATACAGACAAAGATATTAGACAGAGACTGAGACTGATAAAGAAGACGAGACAGAGGCACACACACAGAGACTAGCTCTCATTTACTAGTGTAAGGGACCCCGCCCTAAACTGACCCTTCCCATACTACGTGTACGGACAATACATGTCACCAGCGAACAGAGGGCGTTAATAGTGACCTTTAACCTCATTACACAATCTTCTTTGGCTTAGGTTGACCTGTTTATATTTCGGGTCGATTCAAGTGCATGTATTAACGTGATCGTGTCGACATGCTTTGGTGTCAATATTTGGCGAACAAAAAATAGGATTAAGCACACACGAAAGATGTCAACATGTCGTGCAATGTATTTTAACCCAGCACTGTCGTCATTATCGTTGTGAAGTTAGCGCACATGAACCACATTCGTTCGGTTCACGTCAGGACCGATCAAGACAATTCCATTGTTGCTTAGTAGTCTGGTTTAAGGGTTACAGAGTTGTACGGTTGAATAGGGGAAGGGCACGTTGACCGAGATGCTAGCACGTCAGCTTTTCACCTCTGCTATTGTGATTCGAATCCCTGTCGACTCTGCCTCGATTGCAGTGTCGATCTACGCGTGACCTCGAAGGTCACCGACCTCATTTTTAGATGGCTCCTTAAAGCAACCCCACAAGTTTTAATTTATGTGTTAATGTATGAACTAGAATATTGGCTATAGGTTCATGTACTGTGGGTAAGTGAAGGTATTCGTAATCTTTGGATGATTTGATGTGCGTTTCTGTAGACGAAACGTAACCCAAATTAACCTAATTAAAGTCTTTAAACCTTCCGGCACCATATTTTGTATGTAGGCTATGTATGATCACTTGTTGTAGCGCCCCTTCAAGATTTCCACTCAGATGTGCTCCTGACTACACTGAATCGGAGTTTCACGCCGAAGCGCATGAGCAATTACGAGTGAAGGACTTGCCCAGGGTCCCTACGCGGCGGCTTGAGGTGGATTCGAACCCGCAACCCTACGGCTGCAAGGCACCGAACATACCTCTACACCGCCGCGCCTCAACACTCTCTCACTCCAAAGTCTAGCCATTCCATCCTTAGATCATACCCTGATTTTCCGCCTTCCAATATCTCTAACTAAACAATATCTGCCATAGGATGTGATCTGTGAACTTCCCTCTCTCGTATTCCAGTAACTGTTCTAGGCTTTCAAACGGCACCTCTGGACAATTCTTTTAACTTGATATATTGTTCATGAATAAACTCGTGTCTGCGCTTCGCTTTTATCCTACCAGCATGCCCATAAATAATTGAAAGGTCCAAATGGACCCAAAATGGGTTCCATTGTCACCCTATATGATTGTGCATGTTAGCAGAGTTAAAGAAAATCTATCATCACAGTAAAATGACAGTAACTGTCTAACAGTAACAGTATATTTTACGGTAAAAGCAACACCAACATCATTAGAATAAAAGTACCTATTACAGTAACAGTAACTGTAACAACAGTGGTGCCATTTGCAGTAAAAGTAGAAGTAACTGTAGGCTACGAGGCGCGGTGGTGTAGGAGCATGTTCGGTGCCTTGCAGCCGGAGGGTTGCGGGTTCGAATCCACCTCAAGCCGTCGCGTAGGGACCCTGGGCAAGTCCTTCACTAATTGCTCATGCGATTCGGCGTGAAACTCCGATTCAGTGTCCGCGCTGTAGTTGGGAGCGCCTCGGAGTTGAAATCTTGAAGGGGCGCTATAACAATTGCTCGTACATACATACATACATACATACATACATACATACATGCATATACATTGACAGTATAATTGTAACGATAGCAGTAAATAGGAATTTGAAAAAGTGTTCTACATTCTAACGGTCGACTTTCTCGCGGTAACGGTCCACTTACGCCGACCGTAGCATCGTCACTTTCTCCAACCCACTTCGGTCTCGCGCGTCACCGCCAAACGGTCTTGGCACCGCTAAGGCGTCTGACGTCACAGTCTCTTGCCCACACACGCTCGATTACCTTTGAAGGTGGAATGCAAATGCCCGATCAGGCGTGAAGTCCGACCAGGTATCACTTGGCGTTACAGACACGTTCATCTCTAAGTTATTGTTATCGAGCCGAGTTGGCTGGAAGGCACGAAAAAAGGCCAAACAATGACTGGAATTCGATGTTTACTCGGTAAAGAAGTCAGAATAGTCGAGAGGTGTGTCGTGATGTTGAGCTGTGATGCGTAGAATCATTCAGGCGAGACGAGGCTCCGAAAATAGCGATGACGGTTATATAACGCTCGCCCGTCCAAATAGAAGCTTCGAGTATTTGCGACCAGTTGTGACGACCAGACAGGTCTTTCGAATAGGCAGTGCTATTTTGAGTTCTTATTGCTCTTCAAGTACGACTTCAGATTGGACAAATAGATAAAACTCCTTCAATTCGAGACTATTCAACCTTAGTTTTCGCAGGAAGATTCCAACTTTCAGAGAAATAAGTAAGTACGCTACAACTGTTTAAACGTGAAAGTTCAACTGTAAAGTTACAAAGTAAGAAACATGTTAAGATCCGTTCCGAGAAGTTTGTTTTTCTCGTTGGATTCAATAGAAACGATGGCTTTTGTGAAGCGTTATTCGTAATCCAAATAAAGTAATCGTAAAATCCTAAATTTCTAAAGCTCTTAAGTCTAAGCGCAGGGCACCAGTTTATTCACGCGTAGTATCAGAATGGTTGTCCAGAGAAGGTCAAAAGAAGATCCGAGTCCGGTTACCATAGAGACGAGAGAGAGGAGGAAGAGGAGCTGCTAAGGATTCTGATAGCATGGCATCGCTTGCGTTGTATACTCTTACTCGTTGGATCTTGTCTTGTTTGCGTTTCGGCCGATCGCAACTTCGCGCCAGGACTAGAAATATCGTTGAAAAATAGTGAATACCTTACCTCGTCTTTTCTTGTCCTGTCTTACCTTACCTTATTTTACCTAAGGCTTACAGTACCGTAACTAACCCGAAATTACTTCAGCCATCTGACCTAGCCTAACGTAACCGTTTTACTTTACTTTATTTTACCTTACTTTTTGACTCGTTTATTGACTTGCATAAACACTATTATCAGCGCCAACATATCAATATAACGTGCTGTTTAAAACAAGGACAATCAAATTATAAATTGAACGCAACATTAATGCAGGTCAACGAGTCAGCCGAAAAGGGTCATGTAGACCCACTAAGACAATGGAAAGTAAACGCGCTCATGCACTACAGTTCTATACCAAACTTTTCCTTATTTTTAACTCGAGGACTATTTATTACAAAACTGTGGAATGCACGGGCGCGATTACTTTCCATCATGGGCCTATTTAGGGGGTGGTTTTAATGGTTCAAACCCCCACCCGAAATAAGTTTCCGTAAAAAATGTTTATAATGCTTTTACATGCGAAATAAAAAACGTTAACTTTTGCGACCATGTTCAATGGAAACCCCCGAAATCTTAAATCCCCTCCGACATTTTTTCCTGGCTACGCCCATGCTTTGCATTGTCTTACGTCGTCGTCGTCGTCTTCGTCAAACAACGACCTGGACAGGGTTTATTAAAGACTCCGTGAATGAAATAGGTCTTCATGTAAACATTGGGGCCGATAATTATCTGAGCGGTGAATTCAACAGCACGACGATCTTCGCAGAATTCTCATTTGAATGATTTTCAGCTAATTTATTCACTGTCATTCGTAGAAATCGATAAGCCTGTTGAAATAGCCTAAACAGCACAAATGCCTGGCTATGGTCGGCATGGAGATCTGAGGTAAAGGAACGGTCATTTGGTGTAAGTTAATGTTATGCAAGGTCAGGTCAGGTTAGGTAATGTAATGTGCTATCAGAGAAGTTGAAGCAAGGTGAGTTGAGGTATGATGAAATAGGTTAACCAGAAATAAGGTAGGGTACGTTGAGACAGCGTAAGGTAAAGTAGGCCTACAAAAGCTACTATTTAAATCTTTGTTGACTACAATACAATCCTTGATGAAGTGTGGCCTTTGGAAGTACATAACATAGCGCTTGAGGGCTATAGCGTATTTTGAATTACTTAAGGTTAAGTAGAGCATAGAGGAATTCTATGGCTTTCACAATTGTTTTACTATTTTAGTAAAGTAGTAGGTTTGGAAGGTTAGAGTAGCCTAATAGTATAATTATGAGGATCAGTATTGACTTTTCGGTACTAGTATAATAGTTTATGAGGACTATTATGACTAGTATGACCTTGGACGACTAGACTGGGCTTTGACGACCATAGCAGTTTTGAGGAGTGCTATGACTTTTGACGACTACTAGGTCAGTGGTTTTTAAAGACTAATATTGGCCTCTGCTGACTAGCCGAGTTTTGTGGCTAGTATACGGTCTTAAGGTCTTACATTATTTGGAGGATTGGTATTGCGATTATCGCCTAACGCCTTGAGCATTATGATAGTGGCGCTAGAGCAGTTCTTTGATTCGATACCTCTAAAATACAAGTGAATTTCATGCCACACAAAAAACAATCGGTACAACGAAATTTGGCGCACCTTGTTTACGCAATTCGCAGACGACTGTAAGTCTCTGCTCGTTTTCAACAGTCAATTCATTCTTAACAGTTTGAACCGAAGGGCAGCCATTCTTCCCACTTGAGTGAACAGGTGGGCAGATTGCAGGTGAGGGTGACAGGTAAGGGTGTGACTAGTCATTACGTCAACGTCGCCGGTTGTTTACTTTCGATTCAACGACACTTAGCAGTGAAAAGCACGGAATGACCTTACTTCACATTGTAATACAATACCCTGCCTTAACTTACCTTTTTCTTACTTTACTCTACCTTCTTACCTAACCTTACCCCTGCTGAACTTATTTAATGTTGTGGGTAAAGAATCTATAGCCTGGCTACTCATGAAAAAGTCTCTTCTTCCTGTAGTTTGGTCTTGAACGTACTGTGTTAGCCATAACTGAACAGGCACGCATGAGCATTGAGCAGCATGACCAAGCATGGGCGTGGGATCGATTCCCGCTAACCTCCCACTGGTCCACTCAGCATTCCAATCGCTAGGTGGAGTTTGGTAAAAAAAATTAACAGTAGGACAGATAGGCGCTTTGCACGGCTGCCAAACAGTTAAATTCGACCCCTGTAATAACTTATAATCATCCCTTTCATTCCACTTGTGATCATACTGCGGTGTGTCAGTCTGAATTAATAATAAACACGAATACATACATACATAATATAGGCTATATAGGCCTACAGTATAATATTAAACTGTTACCTACAGCGCCTACAGCGCATCTTTATTTAAAAAATGCGCTGTAGCCTATGTAGGCCTAAATCTAAAAGAGCAACGCGCCTAGAATCGAACCTTAGACAAAGACTTTCCAGCTGGCTACCATAACACTCCGGTCCATGTACTACTCGCAGATATTAGTTAGACATAATTTATGGACATTCAAGTAACGACCTTTATGAGCCTCTTATATAGAATCAATCTGGAGTTCTATAGTATACGACAGAATATTTGTCTTCAGACATTTCGACGCAGTTAAAAATTCTTGAGAGCTTCGAGAGAATTGGTGCGTGTGATTCCGACTGAGCATTTTTATAGCGCATTTAAGGCCTCCTTGCGAAAACACTGCAGATAATTTGCCTGAAATAAACAACTAGGCGATGATGTGGCTTTAGGCTCCTATTTCGGTGCATATGACTTTAAAAACGCTCCTAGTGCAGTGCAGAATGGCGTCGTCTGGTCGCATCCAATGTCGTCTGTAATGTTTAGACGGACCCCTTGTGGTATGCGAAAACAATGGCAGACGCGAGAGAAGAAGCTGCTTTTTGCCAACGAGCGTGCGTCTGTGAATGGAATTACGTGTTCAGGTATGAGTAAGTCGATGATATGTGTGCTTGGATGAATGTGGGAATGAAGGCGTGTTTGGATGGGTGCGTGTGTTTTAAGTGAAAGTGTGCTTAAATGGATGCCTGGATGAATGGACTGGCGAGTTGTCTGATGAGTGAGTTGATGGATTCATTTATTAATGAATAAATGAATGAGTGGATTAAAGAATGAATGAGTTGAAGGTACGCGAGTTAATGGATGAGTGAACTAGCAGATGACTAGGCTTGTTGTTGATGGATAAAAGGGTTTGACAGTGAAAGAGCTCATGAATAGGCTTACTGTAAATGATACAGTGAGTTGAAAGAAGAATGACTTCACGGAAAAGAGTAAATGAATGAATTAAAAGAGTTAAAAGCGTTTATTGATGAATGAAAAACTGATGAATGTATTAACAGATGAGTATATATATAGTGTATGTGTGCGTTAACGTGTGGGCGAATTAATGGATGATGCTTTGTAGTGGAAGGAATGTAGGCAAGCTGTGAACCGAGACGAGCTTTCATAGATTGGCTTTTCATTGCTAACGCCAGAAGATACATTCATTGCATGTTGCTTGAAGTCAGAATTCGTTGCCTAAGACGTCAAATGAGATTCATGTAGGCATTAACATTTCGTTCTTATTTAACATCGTTCATACTGACGTATCTATAGTTGAAAGGTTCTAAGAAGTCTCTATGTGGACACCTATAGAACCATCATATTGCATTTTATTTACACTTTCACTTACATTTACACGTACACTCACATCTTACACTTACGACCACACTTACAATTGCACTGAAGTTTACATTTAGGGCCTACGCTTGAATTAAATTTGCACTACACAGAATGTACATCTGCATTCAAAGTCAGCACCTCGTGATATGGCCTATCTAGTGAGCCTGATTTTTAGAATACATGATCACAACGACAATCGGTGACTGCGTACAATACCGTCATTTGCTTACAATCAGTTATCGAGAGTAATGCCTTTGGCTTTATGTAAGTTAGAATCATCAATGAATTTCTGAATAGACATAGACCTTGACACATGATGTTGTCGTCAGTCTCTTTAAGACAACAGCCAACCGATCGTACGAGCTGTACTAATTTTGTCACAGAGACGAATAGCCTGCGGATATCTGGCCGTATTTGCCAATTATTTGACGCACAGTAAGAGACAAATCAACAGTTTCTTGAACAGCAAGGGTCTGCTAATGTCAGTTGAAACCTTCTCAACCTGTTGTAGTTTCTCTTTGGTCTTTTAAAGTATTTGGGGACTTTCCACCGGATTGTGAATTGGGGTACAAACGGACAAAACACCAGGTCTGCTGCAGGCTTAATTTCATAGGCCATATTATACAGCCGCAAAAGTTGGCCTCCCTGAAGCAGCTTTTACGTTAAGCTGTGAAATTTCAAAGATTTATAGTTACATGATTGTATAGTCTATTATAATACACATTTGAATCTTGTTAGGTATATTCAAGCCTGTTTCAACATCTTGAAGTTTTTTCGGCATACTAAAGTTTTATGGTCTTTTACAGCCCTTTCAAGTCTGCTAAAGGCATCCCATCATTGAAATCCTGTCACCAGCTCTCATGTCATCATCAAATTTTATAACCTATTTCTACCACCCATCTCATAACCGAATTCCCATCACACAATTCCATCATCCAATCCCACGACCAACCTACGCCTTAACATCCTCTTCTGAAAAGCGGTGGTTTCACGCCATCGTCTTCCGGTGCTAAATTAACACCCCACCCCTTTGAAGACACATTTGCTAAACGCCCTATTAAGAAATATTTCCGCAAACCACCCAGCTCGTTCCTCCCTCCTCGCTCTGCGTCCGTGCCTCCCTTCCGACGCGTAAGTGCCTTATGCATATAGTTAAGTTCCTTATGTCTATAGTTAAGTTCCTCGGCGCCTTATGCAAATCGTGCAGCCCCGTGGGCGTCTCTGTTTGCCTAAGGTTGGCGACCGAAACGATGGTAGAACTGTTTGATCATCCTGGGAAAATGTCGTTCAGCTCGCAGCGAAAACATCACGACGGTTGAGACAGCCAATTGTGTGATTCGGTCAGACGTCATTTCGTTTGACTCCGTAAGGCGTTTGATTCTGTCTTCTCATGTTTACCTTGACTATAGTGTTAGGCCTAACTTTTATCACTATTATTATACTCAAGCGTTTATATTGCTGTCGATGTTCTATTGTATGGTCGCATGCACGTCTGAACTTTGGAGTGACAATACAAAAAGCATTGTATAATTTGTATTGTATATTATTTGTAATTTCACCGCAAAGGCATTGAACTCTGAAAATCAGTCTGCTTGAGTTTGTTGCAGTCGTAAAGCCTTTGATTCTGTGGTCTTATTGGTCGAGTTGTCGTCACTATTATTAGGCCTATTATTAGGCCTGTTAGGTATTGCCATTAATTTTTTACCAACACACTTCAATCTGTTATTTCACCATTGGTGGATTTAACATAGACTTTAAAAGTCATTTTGAGTCTGTTTGACTCCGAAGGGGTCGTGTGATCTTAGTGAACTATTGTTGACTGTTATCTTCTTTAACTATTGATTTTTCGGCAGTAAGGATATACTTAGAAGACGTCTAAGATTTATTATACGATGACCTTGAAAGTCGTTTATTTAACCTCGAAAGGCGTTTGATTCTATCACTCAAGCGAGAGAGCGAGCTACCGCAACTATAACTAAAAGAGTTGCCATTATTTTTTAAATTAATATATTGTATTTGTAAAGCGACATTGTGTATTGATAAGCATTAGTCGGTGGTGCGAAGCTTTTGTTTTGGCTAAGGATTTTTGATTAAGCTGTTTCCCGCGACTTGTGTTTTTGGGCGCTGTGACAATCTCGAGATCACAGTTACGACTATGATTTGCTGAAGACTTTCAAATAAGGAAGAAGGGTAGCATCAGTAGGCTACTCCATACAAGCGCTTCCAAAAATTTTCGGTGTCACGGACCGGCAGGAATTTTTTCACTGCAAGGGGACCAGCGCCAATTTGATTAATTATTTCTCTTTTTGTTTTTGATCACCTAAATTCTTCAAAATGCATCAAAATTGATTTAAATGCATGTTTAGCCAATTTTCTGACTGTATTGCCCTCTAAATGCTAGCCTAATAAGTGCTTTCTGTTATGACTTAAAAAATATAATAGCCATTTTCTTGATTCCGAGACAATTTGACCAGTTTCTTGACTCACTATATATGCGGACCGGCAACTGAGGGCTCGCAGATCGGCACCGGTCTGTGGACCACCACTTTGGGAAGCACTGCTCTATGCTACTTTTACGACACTGTAAGATACGATACAAGGAAACACAGTATGATGCAAAACGCGAACAATGGAATACAATACACTACAATGCTATAGAATATAATCAACACGATACAACACATTACTGTTTTCTAAATATACAATATATTTCAATACAAAATCTTACAAGACAAGACAGCGTATTATAAAACCATACAATATAATATTGCATTAGTTCTGTACTGAATATGCTGTCTTCTGTTTCGTCAGAAAATGTGTTCGTGGTGGAATCGTCTGATGTTCGCGGGGTCCTGTCTCCTACTTCTGTCCGCCTCGTGCATCTTCGTTGAGGCGGCGCCCCCTAGTGAGTCAGTAAACGACGCCTGCAGCCAGGCAGATATCATCTTCGTGATCGACTCTTCGGGCAGCATCGGAGTCGAGCACTGGGGAAGCGTCCTGTCGTTCGTCAAGTTCGTCGTCGACAAGGTTCCGGTTGGGTTCTACAGCACTCGTTTCGGTTCCGTCACTTTCGGCAACGAGGCGACGGTCGATTTCCAGCTGAACACCTACAACACGACGGAGCAGATCCTCAGCGCCGTCGACCGTATCCGCTACAAGGACGAAAACACGAACACTTCCGGTGCCCTCTGGAAGATGCGTACCATGTTCACCTCGCAGAAC
Organism: Aporrectodea caliginosa; assembly: GCA_020284085.1. Classification (NCBI taxonomy): domain Eukaryota; kingdom Metazoa; phylum Annelida; class Clitellata; order Crassiclitellata; family Lumbricidae; genus Aporrectodea; species Aporrectodea caliginosa. The sequence goes on along the minus strand of JACEVL010000225.1, from coordinate 117,664 downwards.
GGTGACCGCAAGACGGCTCCGAACATCGCAATCGTCATCACAGACGGACGGTCGACCTACGACCATAACCTCACACTGCCCTATGCCAACGAGGCCAAGCGGGCAGGAATCACGATCGTTGCCATCGGTGTTGGTGCATTGATTGACGGGGAGGAGTTGGAAGG
>JACEVL010000225.1:60000-115000 GCA_020284085.1 Aporrectodea caliginosa | reverse complement strand
CATCCGTATACGTAAGTTCTTATTTGTACCATTTCAACCTAATCCAAGTGATAAACCCAATCCTAGTGATAAACTTAATCCAAGACAGTGATAAACCTAATCCAAGTGATAAACCCAATCCAAGTGATAAACCTAATCCACGTGATAAACCAAGTGATAAACCTAATCCAAGTGTTGTTGATTTCTCTTCCTTAGCCTGTCAACCGGCCGATGTCGTTCTGGCTCTTGACACGACTAGTCTCATCAGTCCAGACATCTTCTACCAGCTCATTGTTCCTTTCGCAAAGACCTTCGCCAGCGCCTTGAACGTCCAGCCTGACCAGACGCATCTAGGTCTCGAGACCTTCGCCAACGTCTCATCCATCCAGTTCTATCTCAACCAGTACACCAACGCTTTCGACATTACCAACGCCATCAGTCCACTGTTCACAGGTGGCTCGAGGAACACTGCAAGTGCCATCGATACGATGACCGATGACATGTTCATGACCTCACGAGGGGCAAGGAGTGGCCTCGGAACAAACAAAATCGGAGTCATTGTGACCTATGGCGGAACGAACAATGCCACCAGAACAATGATCAGCGCCATGAAGGCCAAGGATCAACTGATCAAACTGATTGTAGTCGCTGTCAACGTAAACGTAAGCTATCCAAATTATAATAATTATGATAATGATAATGATAATAATGATAATGATAATGGTAATGGAAATGGCATTGGCAATGGCAATGGCAATGGCAATAATAGCAATAGCAATAATAGCAATAGTAACAATAATAATATTAGTTTATTCAATTCAAACTGACAAACCTCAGTAGGATTACAAGAAATAGTATGAACACATGATAGCAAGTTCAACAAGAGTCGATTTTATAACTGTATGGCAGCCTGTTAGACGCCAATTCGTCCTACTGCTGCTCATTTTACCATCTCCCCTAGGGAGTGGAAAGCTGAGTCAACCTTATGGGGCTAGCAGGTGTCGAACCCGCGTCCTTCTGTTCTTCGTGCCTGTATATTACCCTTCAACCATTGCCTACCTATTAGGTGCCTAATCACCGACCTAACTACCTACCAATCTACCAACCTATTATCAGTTAGTAGTTTCAATTAATGGGTTCAATGTTTCATTCATTGTTTTCAATTATTGATTTAATATTTTCACTCAGTGTTTTAATGAACGTTTTCTCTGTTTCCCTCATATTCATGCAATTCATCATCATAAATCCCAGTCATAGTAATCGTTTATATCTGCATCTCTTCGCGCTGCTGTTGGTGTTGCCATGGTGATGGAGTAGCGTGGTCTAAAATGTTTCTGTTGTGACCTTTTCTTTGTCTCATTTCACAGAACCCATCGCATCGAATGGAGTTAGCTGGAATCGCCTCTGATCCCAGTTCAGTCAACGTCATCTATGTCAACCAGATCGACAACCTCACTTCCATTCTGGATCCACTCACGATGTCTGTCTGCAACAGTGAGTCTTAGTTTCATGTCAGATCTTATGTTATCTGATCAGATCAGATCTATTCTGGTCTCATCTAAAGATTATATAGCGCCTCTATCGTATTAGACAAGGCATCTAATCGATGTTCGCTTCAAATGAGGCAGCGCTATGGGTAAGGGAAATAAGAAGACAGCGTATACGTTGGTATAAAGCTTAAACAGACATTTCCCGGAGTTCTTCAAAACCTGATGGCTTATTGCACCTCAGGTAAAGGCTACATTAATACTATTAAGTTTTGATGTGTGGCACGGTGGCCAACTGGTTAGAGCGGTTGACCTGTTACAGTAACGCGGAGAGTACGGGTTCGATCCTTGTCTGCTGGTCGGTTACTGTGAGCAAGTCCTTCGCGCACAATAATTGTTCTGCAATATAATTGCTTCTGCGCCGCCGAGGTATGTACACTTTTGAGTTTTGCGCCACCTTTGAAAGAAGGGCATTATCAAAGGCAGTTGCATTATTGTGTTGTGATATTATAGATCCTAAAATGAATATAATGTCCTGTTTCAGCAATCAACGAGTGTGCCAGTTCACCTTGCCTTGGCGGAGGAACTTGCGTCGATGATATCAATGGATATGCCTGTCGCTGTCCAACCGGTCGTAGTGGGCCCAACTGCGAACAAGGTCGGTAAACCAATCATTTATTATTACATTATTTGTGGTTATAACGAAGATAAGTACCAAATAAAAATTGTCTAAACAGTCTAATAATTAATATACTAATTTTTTAACGAGGTGGTATGCATGTCATCTCTTGTGACCAAAAATAGTACAGGATAGGTATCTGCAACTAACCGTCTTTATACCCACTGGGCCACTGAGGACTAAGGGCGGTCGTTGTGCTCGTGATATTATTGCTAATACTACCTACTATAACCTAGACTTATAATACGATTTTATCGTATAACCGACGAAGGTAGGGTTATCTAGTAATTAGCGAATAACCTAGAACTGAAACATAGACATTAATTAGTAGATGTCTATTAAATATTTATATAAATAACCAATATTAAATTGAAAGACTTTGACCTAACAAGACTGACTATATTGAATCGAAGAACCCAGACCTAAGACAAATACAGTGGATCTGGCAAACAAAGGTCTACCCGTACACGAAGTTATCAATATGCTTTAACACCGTTTAACCACAATTTTTCAACTTGCAGCGCAACTTCATCATTGCAAGCTATATAAGCAATCCATATAGAGTATAAGTAGGTCTTATTGTGGTTTTAAAGCCCTTACATTGACCGGTTGTTTATAAATTTCTATCTGCAGCCTGCGATAGTCGTTTCGATCTCGTCTTACTCCTCGACTCATCGGGCAGCATCCGCGAGAACCGTTTCCCGATGATCCTGAACTTCACCCGCAACCTCATCAGCCGGCTCCAGGTCGGTCCGGACAACACTCGCGTCGGACTGGCGACGTTCTCCGACAATGCGACGATCCGGTTTCAGCTGAACACCTACCAGCGCAAGGGGGACATCCTGAACGCCGTCGATGCCCTGCCCTACACGGCCGGTCGCACTAACACGTCGGACGCCCTGAGGAAGATGACCTTGCAGATGTTCAGCTCTGGAAATGGTGACCGTTTCGGAAGTCCCAACTACGCAGTCATCATCTCTGATGGAGTGTCGACGGTCAACCAGCAGGATACGCTTCCAGCTGCGGTCCAGGCCAAGAACAGCGGAATCCACATCATGGCGGTCACCGTCATACCCGAGGGTCCGACCCTTGAACTCAAGGGCGTCGTCAACGATCCCTACGAGTATAACCTCTTCACTCTAAATTCCTTCAACGATCTCGCCACCATTCAGAACAGATTTCAGGCTGCGATTTGTAACAGTAAGTTACTACCGATCAGTCTTTTTGAACGACTACTTGCTATTACAGACAGACAGACAGACAGACAGACAGACAGACAGACACACACACAGACACACAGACACACAGACACATACGCACATGCACACACCAGCTTATTTTTACTAGTTATATTTCTTGTACTTCATTTACATTTCAGATTATCTATACTTCGCTCCTTCAGGATAATACATTTCTTGCAAGTGGGCAGCTACACATTAAAATATGCCAACGTCAGTCAATTTTTTAACATGGTATGACAGACTCTAGCAGCAGAGAAAAGATGCGATTGCTGTTTTTAAAATAAATATTGAGAATGTTAACGTTTTCATTCATATTTTGCTTCAGGCGTCAACGAATGCTCTAGCAATCCATGTCAAAATGGCGGAGCATGCAACGATGAATTGGGAAGATACGTCTGCAGCTGTGGTGACCGCTACACAGGCATCAATTGCGAAAGAGGTATACAACTAGCTATTCTTAAATTTGAGCGCCTCTGAATAGGCAATCTGATAGAGGCGCTATAACAAGTGTTCAAATACAATACAATACAATACAATACAATATTCTTAGAAGCTTGAGTGCATATTCAGAATCAATCGTCTATTCAATCTTGCCTCATACATAGTCACAATCACCTCAGATAATTTTCATGCATTGTGGCAGATGCATAACTACTTATCACGTTTCCGTGGATATACCTGCCAAATGCAATGGTCTCAAGTCGCCTTGAATACTGTAACTTCCTTCCTTCACAGCGTAAAGCATACTGAAACTTCACAGAGTTCAAAACTGTTTGCATAGAGCCCTGACTAATACGTCAAAATATAAACATGCATACCTGTACTTAAATCTTTACATTGGCTTCCTGTCCAGCAAAGGATTGGTTTCAAATTGGGGCTCATAGTTAAAAAAAATAACTATGGCCAACCACGATACTTAAAATCAATCCTCAGACTTGTGCCATTATATCTGGTATGACTTACCTTTTTAGAATTGCTCATCCTACATAGGCTGCCTCTCTGTCTTAGGGAACCGATAGTCTATAATAATATTATGCTAATTACTTGGTTTGGTGCGCCATCACGGTTCTATGACAATTCGGCGCCGGACAATTCTATTAACCTGTCATTGTTCTAGTTTGCTCTTGTTCTTGTTCTTTGTCTGCTTGTTCATCTTGGTCTTCTTCCCGGTTGCATGTTCATGTTGCATGTTCATGTTGCATGCTCATGTTGCATGTTCATGTTCTTGGGTCTTGTTCTCCTTGTTCTTCTTCTTACTGGTCTTCCCCATGTTCGTAGCGACATCTAGCACATAATAGTTCTGTTCTGGTGCATTCTTCCTCCTGTGTAGGCTGTACGAAACAGTTGGATGTTGTCTTCGTTCTGGACGGCTCGGGATCCCTCGAGAACTCCTTCGAGCTCTCGCTGCGCCTCACGAAACTGATCGTCCAGGGCCTGAATTTCGCCGGGGGTCGAACCCGCGTAGGGGTGCTGACCTATTCGGATCAGCCCTCTCTCGGCTTCTACCTGAACAGGTACTCCGACCGCACCAGCGTTCTCAACGCCATCGCCTTCGCCCAGGTGGCCGGATTCACGAACACCCAGGCGGCCCTTGACCAGCTGCGACTCAACATGTTCACCGCCTCGAACGGGGACCGTCAAGGGGTGGACAGCTTCGCCATTGTTCTAACCGACGGATACTCAAATGTCAATGCTGACCAGACAATTCCCAAAGCCCAGCAGGCGCAGCAGAATGGGATAACCATTATAGGAGTGGGCATCGAAGACCAGGATGGTCTGAATGTAATGGAAGTGGAAGGCATCTCGTCACAGCCGCCGAGCAAGTACTCGTTTGCCGTCATCGACACGACAGACACAGGACTCATGAGTACTGCCAACCGCATTCTTGATCTTCTCTGTCAGTAGTAGTAACGCAAACCTAATACTTGACATTTTCTGCTATCTGCCACGAGGCATACTTGACAGGTAATGTCAAGTATGTCTACAGTATATTAATACTTGAAATTATCTTTTAGTAATACCGCCAACATTATACTTGACATTAACTGCCAACAAAATAGTCTGTATTACCTGTCACTGTCAGTAACATAACCAATATCATACTTGAAACAGCATACTTAATCTCATCTTTCAGCTGGCATACTTTGCAGACGACCGCGTCATACCAGGATTCGCGTTACAAAATGAGGCGTATCATAAGGAGGCTCTAGTGTTCTGTCACTAACTAGAACATTTATAGGCATAATTTGTCTGGCGATACCAGCAGCTATCACTGTGGCATACAGTCAGACATGTACTACTGTGACTTTTCACGAAAGCTAGACAAACTATTGTCTTCCTGTATGCGCTGCATGACGAGTGCTAGGAACTGCAAGCATGTAGATATGTTTGATTTCTTGGAATGAATATGTGAAATGTGGATATGCATGCATATGTTTTAACTATGTGCTTGTATCATGGTGATCAATAAAGCATATTGATTGATTGATAATTGAAATAATATATACTCATAGAAATAGAAGACAAGTCAAAATTATTTAATTAACATGACATGTACAAATATAACTTTCTGACGAAGCCTTGAATCTTACCCTCATTCATCCAATCTTTGGGGTTTGAATTTCTCTCAATACAATACAATACAATAAAACTGTAATTTGATAATGCCCTCCTTACAAAGTTCAGAAGTGCACATTGAAGCTGGGCAACTATTAAGAGCCATAAATAGACTGAAAGAGGTAGGTTTTAAGTTTGGAGCGAAAGACAGTCTCGCTAAGAGAGTTGCGAACATGAGGAGGTAGAGAGTTCCAGATGGAGGGACCGGCAACTGTGAATGAGCGACGGCCAAAAATAAGACGCGTACCAGGAACAACATACTTTCCAGCAGATGCTGATCGAAGAGAGGAGCGACCTTTAACAGAGTTGCAAGGTGTGACCATGGAAGACAAGCAGGAAGGGAGATGATCTGTGCATGCTCTGTACATGAGGAGTGCCATCTTGAAGCGGATACGCTCACAGACAGGAAGCCAGTGTAGAGAACGAAGAGCAGGTGTGATGTGGTCTCGGTAAGAGAGTCCAAGACACAGTCTTGCAGCCTGATGCAATATTCTGGTTAGAGGAAGCAGTGTGCATTCAGGGAGACCATAGAGTACCGAGTTGCAAGGACCATTATACACAGGACTGGAAAGTCCTTATGTAGCGTCGTAGACCTATTTTGGGGGGCGATAATCGGGGTTCCGGAAAATGTCACATCTTGTTTTCATAACAAACGCATGCAATTAGTTATATTTGTAAAGACAAATTGACGAATAAAAACAACTGGGGACTCAATTTGGAGGGTTTCCATTGGTCATGGTTTCAGAGTACAGGGGGGGGTCAGTTTTGAAAATTTTCGGCAATTATTGATTTTGGGGTGGGGTTTAACCCGTAAACCCCCCTAAATGAGCCGATACACCTAGACACAATTCACCGTAGCATGTTCCATTCCTCTGTCTTCTTCTTCTTTGGCATCCGGATCTCTGCACAACCCATCTGACAGGACGCAGCACTCGTAATAAACTGATGCGCTGCTCTTAGGTCTTTAAGTAACGTTAAAGAAATTCTCGAGGTTACGGTTACAATTACCTGTTCGAGGAGTGCAACATAGGTGGCAGTTCAAGTCCTAACTGAAGGTGAACCATGGTTGACTTCATCTTTTGTTACAGCCATAGGACATCGTTTAGAACTAGGTATGTATGTTCATTATGTCTAAATACAATACAATACAATACAATGCAATCGCATTAACTTACTTGCAGTTTCTTGTAAGGTAGGTAGAATAAATTAAGGTCGAAATCAAGAAATATGATATCCAATCCATAAGATGTCGTTAAGCACTGGGTAGCGCGAGGATATCATGGATGCATGAGATGAAATGAATAGAAGAGATTAAAGTGCATGAGTCGAATGTGTCGATGTGTAAAAATGAAAACTCCAAATATCTTAGCTTTATCGGTGCCATACAAAGCGAAACCAACGGCAATGAGACCAAATTATTCAAATTAAATCCACAAGAGTCAGTTTGTTTCTACAGTTTCAGTGCCAGGTGAAAATTCTCGGAGGGGTCACAATATGGTGCTACAGTGGAAGTCGTTAGTGATAGTAGTTGTAGGTTGGAACAGGACTGGAAGTAGTATAGGATAGCTCGAAAAGTTCGGGATTTCAGTGTTAAGTGAAATGCTGCATGAAAGAAGGCAATGAAAACTGGATGAGCGAACTGGCCGAGATTTTTCGAAGGTTCGTTCGAAATAACTGACACAACTTAGATTAAGAAGCGAGTGTAGAATTTGTAAGAAGAGGAAAGTAGAGGTCAAGATAGAGAAAATGTGTATGAATGCCTCTACCGTTGCAAAAACATTTTTAAATCTAGCTAACTCTTTTGATAACTGAGTTATCCATGTGTATAGGCCTACATAATTTTCTTAATTGTTTCTCACAGCTTCTGCTGACCGAGAAAAAACAAAGCATTGGTGTTCATCTTATTATTAACGAGTATCATGTTACAACTAATAGCGTAGGCCTATACTATCATCCACATTTAACATATATCTTCATTCTGCTTTTCTTCTTTCGTGTTTACTTTTATCCCTCGTTCTTCCTCTCGTCTTTCCTTTCTTCAACCCTGTACCGATCTTTCTCACGTCCTGTCTGAATGATCATCAGTAAGTACATAGACGTCCTCCCTTTCTTTTCTATCATTTTCCCTTTACCTTTTCTCCACTTGACCCTAAAATTGGACTAATAGTGGTATTAAATTCATATTATAAATTGGAATGTTAACGGACTTAAGGCTGGAATGTTATAGATTGTTCTTAGGACTGAAAGACTAAACTGAGCATAAACCCTTGGTTTTCCATTCGTCACCGTCACGTGGATGACTTATATATGTCAAATCTGACGCTGCCATGACGCTGTTGATGACAAGGAAAATGAAGATATTTTCTTGATTCTAATTCTAAAACTTGATTCTAATTCTAAAACTTGATTCTATTTGCAAAACTTGAGAACTTTTCTTCATGGTCCATTCGTTTTCTGTTTCTTTCGTTTTGATGATGATAATGAGCTTCAAAAGAATTTCTTTTGTTGCTCGAAGATCCGTCAGATGCATCGCTTCAAAGTCAACATGGTCTGAAAGAATAATAGGTTCTTGTGTAAAGCAACAAAAGGACACAGTAATTGTAATTGTAATTGCAATTGAACATTTGTATAGCGCCACTCAGAGATTCAGAGGCGCTCCCGTCCCAGGACGTGTATAACTACCCACGAGTCATTCAGGCGCACTTGTCTTGAGTCTTGAAGTCCAATGCACGGACCTTCGCGCGTAATAAGTTTAAAAAATAATAACATATTAACGAATACAATTCAATACTACAAATGAATAAATGAAAGTGTAAAAAGAGATTGCAATGCAAAGTAATTGAAGTAATTGAAATCGAATCGTAAAGTAACCGAATTGAAGATCGATATAGCGCCTACCTTTCCTCCTTGGCTGAGTGGAGATCGACACGGAACAAAACCTGAAAGCAGAAACTGAAGGTAATATGAGGTCAGAGAAAAGGAAGAGACAACATAAAGTAAGGCAAGTCAAGGAAAGCAAGTAGGCAAGGTGAGGTAACTCAAAGCAATGCAAAGGTAAGTAAAGTAGGCAAGATAAGGAAACTTAATGCATTGAAAATAAAGCAAGATATGGAGAGATAATCTAATCTAAGCCTCTAAGGCTCGGCAATCTGTTAGTTAAGGTGGGGTAAGACCATTCTTACTTGTCATAGGTCTGCTGCCTCCGGGTGGTGAGTTGACGGCCATCTGGATGCCAGCGCAGCCTGACTTGCTTGGGAATCCCTGGTTGACATGGAGTGGATGTCGAATGCCACTCCCCTGCTGGACGGTCGGAAGTTTCTGACAGGACTGGTTCAATCTAAACAAAGCAAAGTTTGCAACTGACTTATACTGATTAATTGGCTTCAATCAATTTGGCTCCAACTGCATCGAGATGAATTGGCAACTATGTACGTACGTACGTATACGAATGACGAGGCAATACAACTCCCAAATTGGTTGGAATCAAAATACAAGCTAGGCCTAAGGCAAGCTAACGTAAGAATGAGAAGGCTGGGCAAGATAATTTTAATTCAGACATATATTTATACATACTTACATACGTACATACGTACACGCACACACTTATTATGTAAGCCAGTTAATAACTGATAGTGTAAACCAAACTGGGTAGAACACTTCGACCGATACCCTTCCCTTCTATTCTCTTGCCTTGCCTTACATTAACTACTTCAATTACATTAGCTACTGCCTGCCAATATTAACTTACGCCTCAGCCGTGGCTAAATAGACGGAGAGACAGAAAGATGAACGGTACGCATGTTGGAACTCCGTATAAAATTATATATATCATATTTATTATCATTGGTTATAATGAATGGGAATCTGTAAAAGGTTTCATCTATGGTCTTTGCAGATTAGACTTAGCCTACATCACATTATTAGGAAGGGTCGCTTGATTTTCTATTGGCGACTAGCTCGCTTCACCTTTGACTTTCTCCAGGATATTTTAGGATGTTAATTTGTTGACAATTTTCTTTGTAATTCCGAACTCGCCGTCATCTTGAATGGTAAATCTAGTTTCATAAACGACACTTACGAACAATTTTCGCACTTTGTGCGTTTAACTTTATGTTTATACAGCATTGTCCATGTCTGTTGTACTGCTGTGACATTTGATTTGATTCTTTCTGCTTTCGTTAATTTTAACTAACTACTAAACTAGTTATGCAAACGTCTTACTTAGCTTCCTGGCACTCGAGGATGGCCTTGTAGGACTCGATCTCCGCTCGTAAGGTCGTCTGCATCTCTCTGGCTGATGCCACTTCCCGTATCTTCTGCATCAGCGTGTCCTGGGCCTCCATCAGTTTATGCTCCAGGTCACGGATACACTTCATTGCGTACGCCTTTTCGTTGGCCATGGCTGACTGGAGCTGCTGATTACACTGGCCACACGATGACAGCTGAAGGGAAAACAAGAAAACTATTTGCTTAATTCAGTCGTTAAATAAGTAAAGTGAATCCCATTGAGTGATATTCATACCGCACCCTTTCACTATGCTTACTCAGAAGCGCTGCCTCGACGAAATAAAACAGTTAAAATTCAAAGCAGAAGAAAATGCATGGATAATTTTGCTAGAACATAAAGAAAAGAAAAACACAATGAAAAAATTAAAGAAAGAAAAATTAAATAATTATACAAACACATAAAATATTTGAAGGCAATTTAACTTAAAACAGCATTTGCCAAGTACGAGAAAATTGCTTGCCTAAAGTATGAAATTTCAGATCTGTTTAATATTCAGCTTCAAGCGCTGACTTTACCTGGCCTAGAAGTAACTCATTAACTCACCTGTTTATCAATGCACTTATATGCCTTGTTAGCTTAGTTCACCTGTATTGGAATAACTGATCGATTCACATGTTAGTAGTGGGTAAACTAAGAGTGACACAGACAATTCCACCAGACTAAGAGTGACACAGCCAATTCCACCAGACTAAGAGTGACACAGCCAATTCCACCAGACTAAGAGTGACACAGCCAATTCTTTGAGAGCCAATCTAGAGGTCAAAGTTCAATTGACCACGACACCAGCCTGAAACAGACACTAATTAAAAGCGGTGGGAGGGGCATTTCAAGGTTCGATCTTGGTAGGGCCCGTGCCACACACACACACACACACACACACACACACACACACACACACACACACACACACACACACACACACACACACACACACACACACACACACACACACACACTATATGCTCTCTAGCATTGAATATTTAGCTCTTGTATTGTGTTTTTGAGGCTTACTAGATTTTACTCTTATACAACAAGACCATGCATTTAACTGGAATTATAGAATAAGGGACTTATCTAGAGTTAAATAGAGTTACATAGTTTTCAATAGGGTTCACATAAGCATGTGTTTAGTGAGTTCACACTCACTGAAAAGCCCTTGTATTTAGCTTGAATTATAGAAAAAGGGTGGAAATAGAGCGATCAAGCCGTTTTTCACATCTCAACATGTATTATGCTCAATAAGCACTTTTGCGTAACGTGCTTTTACATTTAGGTATGTCTCAAACTATACTATCTAGAATTATCAAGTGTCTTAAATTTAAAGTCAGCAACTTGGGTTTTTAACTCTTGTAGGTGGACTTACATGGTTTTACATGGCTGACTAAACCCAATTTATTATTCATTAAATACAAATTGCAATCTTTTAATCTATAGGCAAGCTGTTATAACCGGGTATTTGTCCTTTTACACATAGGTGCGCAGCGTTGTGCTAGCAATCTTCTTCAATGCGCACTAAGGCTAATTTATTAGGCATTAGGCACAAATTGCATGGTTTTTGAATTTGGAGCTCGTCATTTGCAAAGCTCATTTTACACTGTTTCATTGTACAGCCAAGCTGTCAATATTTTAGACACTCACACTTAGACCAACTTTAAGCTTGCACGCCAGTGCAGCTAAACTTTGCTCGTGTAGCTGCACATGTATTGTTTTACAAGGTTGATCAAATCTCAATGAATATTCTTTTAGCCTTCCTCCTTTTACGCTTAGTGTGGAAGCCAATACAGGCAGTGTTTGCGCTTGCAGGCCAGTACAGCTTTCACCATTTAGCCATTTGCAAATTTAAAATTTCAGAAGTTGTGGTTTTCAATCTTTTAGATTTCAGACGTCGGGATTTCCAACTTTAAATTTCAGACACTCTGGTTTTCAATCTTTTAGATTTCAGACCTGGTGGTTTTCAAAATTTTAATTTCAGAACTTCTTGCTTGCTAATTTAAAATTTCAGAAGTCGTGGTTTTCAATCCTTTAGATTTCTGAAGTTGTGATTTCTTCAACTTTAAAATTTCAGACACTCTGGTTTGCATCTTTTAGATTTCAGACCTGGTGGTTTTAAAAAGTTTAATTTCAGAACTTCTTGCTTGCTAATTTAAAATTTCAGAAGTCGTGGTTTTCAATCCTTTAGATTTCTGAAGTTGTGGTTTCCAACTTTAAAATTTCAGACACTCTGGTTTGCATCTTTTAGATTTCAGACCTGGTGGTTTTCAAAATTTTAATTTCAGAACTTCTTACTTGCTAATTTAAAATTTCAGAAGTCGTGGTTTTCAATCCTTTAGATTTCTGAAGTTGTGGTTTCCAACTTTAAAATTTCAGACACTCTTGTTTGCATCTTATAGATTTCAGACCTGTTGGTTTTCAAAATTTTAATTTTTGAGAAATTCTTGTTTGCAAATTTAAAATGTCATAACTTGTGGTTTTCAATCATTTAGATTTCAGGTGGTGTGGTTTTCAACTTTAAAATTTCAGAACGTCAGGTTTGCTTCTTTTAAAATTTCACACTTGGTGGTTTCCAAATTTTATTTTTCTGAACTTCTTCATTGTGAATTTAAAATTTCTGAACTTCTTCATGGCAACTTTAAAATTTCTGATCTTCTCGTTTGCAAATTTAAAATTTCTGAACTTCTTCATTGCAACTTTAAAATTTCTAAACTTCTTCATGGCAAATTTAAAATTTCTGAACTTCTTCATGACTTCTTTAAAATTTCTGATCTTCTCTTTTGCCAATTTAAAATTTCTGATCTTCTCGTTTGCAAATTTAAAATTTCTGAACTTCTTCACAACAACTTTAAAATTTCTGATCTTCTCTTTTGCAACTTTAAAATTTCTGATCTTCTCGTTTGCAAATTTAAAAGTTCTGAACTTCTTCACAAGAACTTTAAAATTTCTTCTCGACTTTAAAATTTCTTTCTTCACTACAACTTTAAAATTTCGGATCTTCTTCACTGCAACTTTAAAATTTCTGATCTTTTCGTTTGCAAATTTAAAATTTCTGAACTTCTTCACAGCAACTTTAAAATTTCTGATCTTCTCTTTTGCAACTTTAAAATTTCTGAACTTCTTGTTTGCCACTTTAAAATTTCGGATCTTCTCGTTTGCAAATTTAAAATTTCTGAACTTCTTCACAGCAACTTTAAAATTTATGATCTTCTCGTTTGCAAATTTAAAATTTCTAAACTTCTTCACTACAACTTTAAAATGTCTGATCTTCTTCAATGCAACTTTAAAATTTCTGATCTTCTCTTTTGCCACTTTAAAATTTCTGAACTGCTTCATTGCATCTTTAAAATTTCTGATCTTCTCGTTTGCGATTTTAAAATTTCTTATCTTCTCGTTTGCAACTTTAAAATTTCTGAACTTCTTATTTGAGATCTTCACGTTTGCATCTTTAAAATTTCTGATCGTCGTTTAGCTTTCAGACGTTTAGATACCTCTGTTTTGGTATAACTTTGAAAAAGGGACTTGTCTTTTTTTCAAAGAAGACACCATCATACCAAAACAGAGGTATCTAAACGTCTGATGCAATGAAGCAGTTCAGAAATTTTAAAGTGGCAAAAGAGAAGATCAGAAATTTTAAATTTGCAAACGAAAAGATCAGAAATTTTAAAGTTGCAGTGAAGAAGATCTGAAATTTTAAAGTTGTAGTGAAGAAGTTTAGAAATTTTAAATTTGCAAACGAGAAGATCATAAATTTTAAAGTTCTTGTGAAGAAGTTCAGAACTTTTAAATTTGCAAACGAGAAGATCAGAAATTTTAAAGTTGCAAAAGAGAAGATCAGAAATTTTAAAGTTGCTGTGAAGAAGTTCAGAACTTTTAAATTTGCAAACGAGAAGATCAGAAATTTTAAAGTTGCAGTGAAGAAGATCAGAAATTTTAAAGTTGTAGTGAAGAAGTTTATAAATTTTAAAGTCGCAAACGAGAAGATCAGAAATTTTAAAGAAGCCATGAAAAAGTTCAGAAATTTTAAATTTGCCATGAAGAAGTGTAGAAATTTTAAAGTTGCAATGAAGAAGTTCAGAAATTTTAAATTTGCAAACGAAAAGATCCGAAATTTTAAAGTTGCAGTGAAGAAGATCCGAAATTTTAAAGTTGTAGTGAAGAAGTTCAGAAATTTTAAATTTGCAAACGAGAAGATCATAAATTTTAAAGTTGTTGTGAAGAAGTTCAGAAATTTTAAATTTGCAAACGAGAAGATCAGAAATTTTAAATTGGCAAAAGAGAAGATCAGAAATTTTAAAGTTGCAAAAGAGAAGATCAGAAATTTTAAAGTTGCTGTGAAGAAGTTCAGCAAACGAGAAGATCAGAAATTTTAAAGTTGCAGTGAAGAAGATCCGAAATATTAAAGTTGTATTGAAGAAGTTTATAAATTTTAAAGTCGCAAACGAGAAGTTCAGAAATTTTAAAGAAGTCATGAAGAGGTTCAGAAATTTTAAATTTGCCATGAAGAAGTTTAGAAATTTTAAAGTTGCAATGAAGAAGTTCAGAAATTTTAAATTTGCAAACGAGAAGATCAGAAATTTTAAAGTTGCCATGAAGAAGTTCAGAAATTTTTAATTCACAATGAAGAAGTTCAGAAAAATAAAATTTGGAAACCACCAAGTGTGAAATTTTAAAAGAAGCAAACCTGACGTTCTGAAATTTTAAAGTTGAAAACCACACCACCTGAAATCTAAATGATTGAAAACCACAAGTTATGACATTTTAAATTTGCAAACAAGAATTTCTCAAAAATTAAAATTTTGAAAACCAACAGGTCTGAAATCTATAAGATGCAAACAAGAGTGTCTGAAATTTTAAAGTTGGAAACCACAACTTCAGAAATCTAAAGGATTGAAAACCACGACTTCTGAAATTTTAAATTAGCAAGTAAGAAGTTCTGAAATTAAAATTTTGAAAACCACCAGGTCTGAAATCTAAAAGATGCAAACCAGAGTGTCTGAAATTTTAAAGTTGGAAACCACAACTTCAGAAATCTAAAGGATTGAAAACCACGACTTCTGAAATTTTAAATTAGCAAGCAAGAAGTTCTGAAATTAAACTTTTTAAAACCACCAGGTCTGAAATCTAAAAGATGCAAACCAGAGTGTCTGAAATTTTAAAGTTGGAAGAAATCACAACTTCAGAAATCTAAAGGATTGAAAACCACGACTTCTGAAATTTTAAATTAGCAAGCAAGAAGTTCTGATATTAAAATTTTGAAAACCACCAGGTCTGAAATCTAAAAGATTGAAAACCAGAGTGTCTGAAATTTTAAAGTTGGAAATCCCGACGTCTGAAATCTAAAAGATTGAAAACCACAACTTCTGAAATTTTAAATTTGCAAATGGCTAAATGGTGAGAGCTGTACTGGCCTGCAAGCGCAAACACTGCCTGTATTGGCTTCCACACTAAGCGTAAAAGGAGGAAGGCTAAAAGAATATTCATTGAGATTTGATCAACCTTGTAAAACAATACATGTGCAGCTACACGAGCAAAGTTTAGCTGCACTGGCGTGCAAGCTTAAAGTTGGTCTAAGTGTGAGTGTCTAAAATATTGACAGCTTGGCTGTACAATGAAACAGTGTAAAATGAGCTTTGCAAATGACGAGCTCCAAATTCAAAAACCATGCAATTTGTGCCTAATGCCTAATAAATTAGCCTTAGTGCGCATTGAAGAAGATTGCTAGCACAACGCTGCGCACCTATGTGTAAAAGGACAAATACCCGGTTATAACAGCTTGCCTATAGATTAAAAGATTGCAATTTGTATTTAATGAATAATAAATTGGGTTTAGTCAGCCATGTAAAACCATGTAAGTCCACCTACAAGAGTTAAAAACCCAAGTTGCTGACTTTAAATTTAAGACACTTGATAATTCTAGATAGTATAGTTTGAGACATACCTAAATGTAAAAGCACGTTACGCAAAAGTGCTTATTGAGCATAATACATGTTGAGATGTGAAAAACGGCTTGATCGCTCTATTTCCACCCTTTTTCTATAATTCAAGCTAAATACAAGGGCTTTTCAGTGAGTGTGAACTCACTAAACACATGCTTATGTGAACCCTATTGAAAACTATGTAACTCTATTTAACTCTAGATAAGTCCCTTATTCTATAATTCCAGTTAAATGCATGGTCTTGTTGTATAAGAGTAAAATCTAGTAAGCCTCAAAAACACAATGCAAGAGCTAAATATTCAATGCTAGAGAGCATATAGTGTGTGTGTGTGTGTGTGTGTGTGTGTGTGTGTGTGTGTGTGTGTGTGTGTGTGTGTGTGTGTGTGTGTGTGTGTGTGTGTGTGTGTGTGTGTGTGTGTGTGTGTGTGTGTGTGTGTGTGTGTGTGTGTGTGTGTGTGTGTGTGTGTGTGTGTGTGTGTGTGTGTGTGTGTGTGTGTGTGTGTGTGTGTGTGTGTGTGTGTGTTACTGATATAATAAGGGACGGGCCCTACCAAGATCGAACCTTGAAATGCCCCTCCCACCGCTTTTAATTAGTGTCTGTTTCAGGCTGGTGTCGTGGTCAATTGAACTTTGACCTCTAGATTGGCTCTCAAAGAATTGGCTGTGTCACTCTTAGTCTGGTGGAATTGGCTGTGTCACTCTTAGTCTGGTGGAATTGGCTGTGTCACTCTTAGTCTGGTGGAATTGTCTGTG
This sequence comes from Aporrectodea caliginosa, assembly GCA_020284085.1. Classification (NCBI taxonomy): domain Eukaryota; kingdom Metazoa; phylum Annelida; class Clitellata; order Crassiclitellata; family Lumbricidae; genus Aporrectodea; species Aporrectodea caliginosa. Next base: position 98,027 of record JACEVL010000225.1, on the reverse strand, counting down.
TCACTCTTAGTTTACCCACTACTCATGTTTAACAATGCACTGATATGCCTTGTTAGCTTAGTTCGCCTGTATTGGAATAACTGATAACTAACCTGTTTATCAGTGTACTGATCTGCCATGTTAGGTTAGTTCACCTGTATTGGAATAACTGATTGTCTCACCTGTTTATCAATGCACTGATATGCCTTGTTAGCTTAGTTAACCTGTATTGGAATAACTGATAACTCACCTGTTTATCAATGCACTGATATACCATGTTAGCTTAGTTCACCTGTATTGGAATAACTGATTGACTCACCTGTTCATTATTGCACTGATATACCATGCTAACTTAGTCCACCAGTAATGGAATAACTGATAACTAACCTGTTTATCAATGCACTGATCTGCCCTGTTAGCTTAGTCCACCTGTGTTGGAATAACTGATGTTCTCACCTGTCCCTCCAGTTCGTTGATCTGTCCCTGTAGCTTCGACAGCAATCCGGACATTCGGTCCCTCTCTTCCTCGAGCACCTGTTTCTCCTTAGCCCGCAGTTCCAGCCGTTCACGCATCTCACCGATCGTCTTGGTAACGGCCTCTTCCGTGTCCTTCTTGTACTTCATGAACTCTTCGACCATCTGCTCGCGGACCCTCTGCAGCAGGGCGCTGATGTTGCTGCCGTCCACTCCTCGTTCCGTCTGCTTCAGCTGCGCGTTCAGGCTCTCGATGATCGCCAGCGCGTTGCACAGACGGTCGTTGAGGTCACGGATGTGCTAACGGATACAGGTCAGGTCATGGAGGTCAAGGTCACGTGAATCAGTGTGAAGTTAGCTCGATATTAGGTTGTGTAAGGTGAAATGATATCAGATGAGGTCATATACGTTCAGGTTAAGTCAGGCAGATTACATTAAAAAGCATCAGGTCAGGTAATCTTTGTCAGGTTGTGAGGTCAGGTCGTGTCAGTTCATGTAAAAGTTGTAAGGTAACGTTAGAGCAGGCCATGAGAGGTAATCAGGTCAGGCAAGGAAGAGTAAGGTAGTTAACAAAAAAGGTAAATAAATGTCATGTCAATTTCATATAAGGTAAAATTAACTAAGTATAGCAACTTAACTTCCAACCTTTAGTTACATAAATTATTAGCTAAGTAGTTAAACTAGCAACTTAACTAGCTACGAAGTTAGCTAGCTTAGCATCTAAGTATCTAAGTGGCGCAGCTGAGCATTTAATCAATTGCTAGTCATATTTTAAATAAATAGCTGTAGGTATGGATTATGAACCTGATCGTGCATTCGTGTTTCGAAGTTCAGTTTATCTACTAATTGTTCATTTCTGTCTTCCTGTTCCTGTCGCAGCCGCTTCTCGCATTCCCAACTGAAACAGAGAACAAGCACACCTGGTTGCACCTGCACTAGTTAGCCAGATTTATCTTCTACCAGACTAGACGTTTTCTTATGGATACAGTTGCCATGACAACTTCGTTCAAAAAACATTTGCTAACAACAGTATAACCTATTGAAAAATGCTGCTGTCATTATTGTCGAATGTTGTTGTCAGTGATTGCCGATGACTTACGAAGTTACATTACCAATCGCGCTTCGAACAGTCAACTCACCTGAATTGTAGCGTAGTGTTAACTCGGGAGTAGACGCACAGTCTTTGCTTTGTTACGTGTGATTATTAATTAGCAAGGAGTTCATTGACAGCAACATTTCATCACAACGACAGCGCGTCGTTACCCATGCGATTGTCGCGATATAGAAGCGTAGCAGTCGAACGCGCTTAAGACGCTTTTACTAATCAGCGTAATATTACGTTCACGATGATGATGATGATGATGATGATGATGATGATAATAATGATGATGATGATGATGATGATGATGATGATGATGATGATGATGATGATGATGATGATGATGATGATGATGATGATGATGATGATGATGATAATGATGATGATGATGATGATAATAATGATGATGATGATGATGATGATGATGCCGTGTACATTTTAAGCTTAAATTGCCTTGTTTGCTGTCTAACAGCCACAATTACAACTTTTGGCGTATTCATTCTCTCTTCCTTCCAAAGACGCTAAGAGCATCATACCAAGACATCTGTATTAGGGCATCTTTTAAATGCTATGCCATGGCCAGTTGTAAAGTCACTGTTAATGCCTTAAAATGGAGTTCAATAACAAGAATCAGCTACTGATATTTAACCGAATAAGATGAGATAACATTTAGTAATAACAGAACTGACCTAGAGAGACTATGGCTCTCATGGAACTGGTCTTTGTAACGTGCTGCTTTTTGCCAATGCGAATGCGAATTAACAAATATACAATATAATGCTACAAAACGATGCGTAACATTAGCGTTACATACACGTTACATTAAACTGCACTACACTGTTTTACACCAAACTACTTTACACTCTGTATTAAAGAATTGTTTTCGTTGTTCTTACTGTTGTCGAAATATTTCTGAGTCCTGTTCGTATTTGAAGACCTTTGGCTTGAGGAGTTCTATTTCGCTTCTGAGGTTCTGCAGTTGACAGGTGAGGTCGGAGATCTCCTTCTCCTTCTGCGAGACGTAGGTCTTCAGGTAGTCCATGGCGTCCTTGACCTTTTGGTTCTCCTTCATCACATCGTCCATTCTAAGTGTTTCAGGTAACAACGGGTGATAAATCGCTGATTTTTATTACGTCTTGACGGTGACAAATGACCATTGTGTTGATGTGGTGATCATGATAATCTTTACGATGTCGATGTTATCACGACTACGATTATGATCTACGACTACGATAATTGTTAGGGTGACTATGACAATGACGCAGACGAAAAAGAAAACGATTATGCTCATGATTAGCATGATGTTGACGGTGGTGGTGGTGGTGATGATGATATTGATGTTGTTGATGATGATGATGATGATGATGATGATGATGATGATGATGATGATGATGATGACGACGACGACGATGATGATGATGACGATGATGATGATGCTGCTGCTGATGATGATGACGATGATGACGACGACGATTATAGTGATCACGTATAAAGATGATGATCACGACGATGATGAACAAGAAGATGATTGTGCAAAGGACAATGTTGGTGACCTTGCTGATGATTGTGATGAAGATGATGACAACGACGATGATGATGATGATGTGCTTACTTCATCTGAAGCGTCTCTCGTCTGTTTTTACAGATGTCTGAAGCAGCCATCATATCATTCTTCTCTGCAAGGATCTTCTCCGCGTCCCTCCTATAAAGCAATCAATGATTAATCAACGAAATAAATAAATCTGTAACGAAGTTACAAAATTGGATTTAATTAATTGCATTGAAAGACCGGTGGCGCTTTCGTAGCGGTGATTTTCTGTACTAATACCTCGAGCTCGGTCCAATTAGTTCGCCGCCTCGTGTCGTCGATCGATGGTAAAGCGAGGGATAACAATTGTCGCTCCAACGACTTCAAACGCGATACCGGCGTACGAAAGTTAAATATAGCTCGGTTTCTGTCTTTTTCACACACTTTGCAGCACCCTGCAGCGCTTCTCTTGCAGCCCCATGCAGCGCTTCTCTTGCAGCCCCTTGCAGCGCTACTGCAGCGCTGCATTCTCTTGCAGCGTCCTGCAGCGCTGCATTGCCTTGCAACGCCTGCAGCAGACAGCCTATATAAGGAACGCGATCTGAACATTGCCAGCGACGCACACCGGAAGACGCACACCGGAAGACGCACACCGAGAACGACGCACACCGGAAGACGCACACCGGAAGACGCACACCAGGCGACGCACACCGGGAGACGCACACCGAGAACGCAGCAACACGGAGAAAGACGTCGGTTGCAGTTGTCGAGCACACGCCGCGAACATCACGTCGAGAGTAGCGTGGTCGAATCTCCGCTTCGCTAGTCGTGCGTATAGAAAAGTTCGACGCGATAAGAGTCTAGCGACTAGGGTTCGACGTCGGGCTTCCGAATCTACGCTGAATTAATGTTGATTCGTCAATCGCTCGCTGTCGATCGAAACTTACGTCGATTGAAGGATTGGGAACAATCGCTTCATTCTCTGCGAATCGTCTGAGCGTTGCGTCTTTGCGTCACGTCTTCGTATGCCGAGACCGAGTGTGTGAAGTCGTCTCTTGCTTCGAACCTTGTCCGAATAGAGGTAAATCACTTAGCCAAAATTCATTGGGGAAATACTTTAATTTCTGAGTTTGATAATTCTGTTGATGATTATTTTACTCCAAGTTGTGCTAAGGCTGATAATTGACTATTGTGTATTGAATAGAAATTGCTCTGATTTTGCATTGGTAATAAATCTGAAATAACTTAGAAACATGAGTCGTAGTCTTTCTCAGTCGCCTACACTTAGGGAGCGCCATCGTGAGGACGAAGAAGATAGAGCTTCGCTAGCGTCTGTGAGATCTAGGGCAGACTCAGTAATGAATGTAATGCTTGATCGGTTAGATGCAATGCACTCTGACGTTATACAGCGCCAATTAGACATGCAATCACAAGTCGGCTCTATACAATCACAGGTAGGCTCTTTAAGGTCAGATGTGCAATCCCAAGTAGGTTCAATGCAATCCCAAGTAGGTGCCTTTCAGTTGAGCTTACAATCCCAAGTAGGTGAAGTAATGACCCGTTTGGAGAGATTAGAAACCTCGCCAACACCCGAATTCGCTGTGGGGCAGGATTCGAACCCTGATTGCAGCGTAGGAGCAGCTGCGGTTGCTGCCCATCCGGAAGCCGCGACCTTCCATTCGCGCCATGGCCTGGTAAATGTAGATGAAGATCCTGGTATGTTGAGACGCAGTGCTCGTCTCTTACACAAGCCTCGTGTATGTTACCGTGAGAGCGATAATCGATGGAATTGGCCACCCGATGTGGGCCGGGATTTGAACTCTGGCAGGGATGCAGGTTTACCACCTCGGGACTCGCCTACAGCCCTACAGCGAAGCGAACCGCCCTTGGTGATAGCGAAGACCGTGGCGACGTCTGTCGACGCGGGGGCGGGCGCCACAATTGGTACCAGAAGTGGGGTAATGGCACTTCCGGTAAGGGCACTTCCGGTAAGGTCACTTCCGGTCCAGGAATTTCCGGTTCCGGCAAGGTTAAAAGTATCCCGAGGAGTAGGTGATGACGAGGTTGACCTGGAAATTAGGAATTTAGGAAACGCCAAAGGTCCATCATATTTGGATAGCATAGAGATAGATGAAGTTTTAGAAGATGCTCCTGCTAGCGCTAGACTAGAACCAAGTAGCTTTCAGTCGTATCACAACTTGGAGTATGCAAAATTGGGGCTTACTAATAGAGAAATTAGTCGTCCTACCCAAGTCTTTAACTCACGGGAGGGGGATGGTCTCTCTAATCTTGTCTTTGGCACTCGACCACCCATCACGACCACGGTGCGCTCACTCTCTGAGCCCCGCGCTTCTCATCGCCTGGCTGATCGAGACCAACAACTAGGAGCTGATCGACGGGATATGGCTAACGAGCGAGCCACACGAAGCCGAGACGAGTCTACGCCTCACGCATCGATAAGTCTTGCGACGACCATGCCTTATCGGCCGATGCCTGTCTTCGCTCCTATCGTCTCGAATACCGCTTCTGCACGACCAAGCGTACTTCCGCCTTTCTCGATGTACGATCCTGGCCTAGCCTACAACCAACCTGCCTTGTCGACAGCCTGGTTGATGCCTGTTCCAGTCTCTCTGCCTGGAGCCTTCGGAGAAAACTTCGCTGATGGCTTTGGTGAATGGACAAGACGAAACGAAGCCATGCGACGATGTGATGGCTTTGGTGCTCAAACGTTTGGTCAGAGTCGCGATGCTACCTACTCTACGCTTCCTACTCGACCGCCGCCATTGGCTACCGAGGGAAACCGACGTGATCTCGACCGAAGGCCAAGACCTGATGACCTGAAAGCAGAATCGATATGGCAACCTACAGCTACGAATGAGAAGTTGTCAGTCACACCGATGACTTCCGTTGCCACTCAGACGTCAGGAGACGTCATCGTTTCCATGAAAGCTGAGACTGAGACTGCGATGGAGGAGAAGAAATCAATCTCAACTACGAAGGGAGATGCCGGAAACTCTGCTTCGTCGACAAGCCAGTCCAGTAAGCCAAGACAATGGATTAAGCTGGGAAGCTACAGCGGAAGAACCGAAGTCGAAGTGTTTTTGCGTAAGTTTTCTATTTGCGCTAAAAACAATGAATGGACTGATGAAGAACGCTTAAATCAACTGATGTGCGCGCTTGTCGAGCCTGCCAGTCAACTTTTGTGGGAATCCGACGCCGAGAATATCACGACCTGGTCCGACCTGGTTCAACGATTACGCGCCAGATATGGTAGCGCTGACCAGGCTGCTCTGTACCAGACGCAGCTGAGTACCAGAAAACAACGAGACGGGGAGGAACTCAATACACTGGTGCAAGATATCCGTCGGCTGATGACTCTCGCGTACCCCGGAGCTACAACGGTCCACAGTGAAACTATCGCCATCCGCGCTTTCGTCGACGCCTTATCCGACAAAAGCCTGGCTTTGAAAATTCGAGAACGAGAGCCTCGTTCCTTGGACGAAGCGTACAAGGTCGCCATGAGACTAGACAGCTATCGCAAAGCCGAAACTGATACGGAAGGACTTGCTGAACGACGCTACGGCCGGGTGAAGACTGTTAAAGAAAGTGACTCGATGATGGACGTTGTGACGCGACGCTTAGATCATGTGGACAAGGTCTTGTCGCAACTAGTATCGTCTTCGAGTCATGCAACACCAGCGCCGACGAATTCTTACGGAACGGTACAACGGGGAAGGACCGGAAACTGGCTGAGACCGAGACCGGATACCCGATGGGTCGATAATAATCGGCGTGGCCCTCGGCGATGCTTCGAATGTCAGGCTCTCGACCATATAGCTCGATTTTGCCCGCTGCGTCAACAAGCGAGTGAAGAAACTCCGGCAACGACAGATCACACGGCTGGCGCTAGCTCTAATCATATTCGAGGCAGCAACAACGCCTATCTGCCGATACAACTTCATGGGAAAACCGTCTTCGCGCTCATTGACTCAGGAAGCGAACTTTCCCTGGTCCCTGCTTCCCTGGTGAAACCCGGTGATATGACTGCGTCCGAGCAACTTCTGAACGCTGCTAACGGAACCGAGATTCGCGTACTCGGTGAGACAGTTCTGCGATGTCGAGCCGGAGACTTTACGTTTGACGCACCGTGCTTAGTCACTGCCCAGGTGAGCGAGCTGATTTTCGGGATGGATTGGCTAGAACATCAGAGGGTGCACTGCGACTTTGCAGGACGATGGATAGACATACAAGGTTTTAGATTCGACCTCTGCAGTCAACCACGGGCTGGGAGATGCCGACGAATCGCAGCAGCACGCGACGTTCGGATACCTGCACTCTGCGAAATGGATGTAGAGGTATATGCCATATTACCGAATCTGAAACCCACTTGGAAGCAATGGGCCACGCAGCCACAAGTACTGGAATCGGGACTGCTGGTCGCTGATACTCTTCTACCGGAACGTGCGCTGGACTTAACCGTCAGAATTATGAATCCGACTGGTAGAGACATTAAGCTGCGAAAAGGCATACAATGTATGCTCGAAGAAGTTACATTAATCGAGTCTGAAAGCCGTGGATTTAATGCGTCTGGGTGTGCTTCGGTTACCGAAGTGCTTCGACGCCCTGAACAAGATGAGGCGGAGGTTATTCTGGCTCCTCTCTGGTCTGACATCGCCGAAGACGTTCCGCCTAGCGTGAAAGACCGACTTCGAACGCTTTTGCTAGACAATCGAGCAGCGTTCTCTCTGAACGAGTGGGACCTGGGTTTCACTGACGTCCTGCGACATGAAGTGGACACCGGGGACGAGACTCCTGTTCGACAACCGTTACGACGTCAACCTATGACTCTGTTACCCGTTATCGACGAGCAGGTTCGACTGATGCTTCAGCAAGGAATAATCGAGCCCTCCACCTCGGACTGGGCGAGCAATGTAGTTATGGTCCAGAAACGTGACGGCACTCCACGTTTCTGTGTGGATTATCGGGCGGTCAACAATAAGACTCGTAAGGACGCATACCCTCTTCCGCTGATTAGCGAGAGCCTAGATTCTCTGGCCGGTGCTAAATGGTTCAGCACTTTCGACTTGAGGGCTGGATACCACCAGCTGGCAGTCCACCCTAGAGATCGCCACAAGACGGCGTTTGTTACACGTCGCGGCAGCTTTCAATTTAAAGTCTTGCCGTTTGGGATGTGCAATTCTCCCGCGTCTTTTGCCCGGATGATGAATCTGGTAATGGCGGGTCTGAACTTTGAAATATGTCTAATCTACTTGGACGACATAATAATCTTCGCGAGTGATCTGGAAACACATTTGCATCGGTTAGAACAAGTGCTACTGAGGCTGCGTTCCGTTAACCTGAAACTTAAACCGTCTAAATGCCGCTTGATGAGGAAACAAGTTTTATTTCTCGGCCACGTGGTGAGTGAACATGGAATAGCCACCGATCCGGATAAGATAAAAGTTGTCAGAGACTGGCCTACTCCTCGCAAAGTCAAAGATGTGCGCGCATTCGTCGGACTTAGCTCCTATTATCGGAAATTTGTTCCCGAGTTCGCTAAAATCGCTCGGCCTTTGCATTCACTGACGAAGAAAGGGGCATCATTTTGCTGGACAGAAGAATGCGATGCGGCATTTCAACATCTGAAGCAATCTCTCACTCAAGCGCCTATCCTAGCCTTACCTATGGACACCGGGTTATACATCTTAGACACAGACGCCTCCGGCGCATCCATTGGAGCCGTTTTGTCTCAAGTTCAGGACCAGCACGAAAGAGTGATATGCTTCGGAAGTCGTGTATGCTCTGTAGCTGAACAAAACTATGACGTGACGCGAAGGGAGTTACTTGCTATTGTGTACTTTCTTAAAGCGTATCGGCAGTACCTCTTAGGTCGGAAGTTCCTTCTTCGTACAGACCACTCGGCTTTACAATGGCTGCGAAGGACCCCTTTGCCGATTGGACAGCAAGCTCGATGGCTGTCCATTGTCGAAGAATTCGAATTCGACATCATACATCGTGCTGGAACAGCGCACCAAAATGCCGACGCCATGTCCAGAAGACCTACTCACGTCAACGCTGTTACCGAGGACACCAGTCTCTGGCCAGGCTCCGGGTTAGATTGGGATAAAACAGCCGTGAAAGCCGCGCAGCTGAGTGACCCGGAACTAGGATGGGTCATCAGACGAAAATTGGAGTCACCAGAAATGCCTTCATGCGAAGAGACTCGAGGACTCAGCTCTACGGTTAAGACTTTAATCTTCCAGTGGCCGCAACTAGCATTGGTGGACGGATTGCTGAATCGGGAATGGCTGAGCTGCAATGAGGAAGCAGGCGTCCGCTATCAACTCATCCCTCCTGACGAATATCGTTCCGAGCTCATCCGCCTCTCACATGAGGGCATGTCGGGCGGCCACCTCGGAGTCCGACGCACAATGGCACAGGTACAAAAGAGAGCGTACTGGCCGGGGTGGAGAAATGATGTTCACGCACAGTTATGCAGGTGTGTTCCATGCGCTCAACACTTCCGAGGAAAACCACCGAGACAGGGGCACCTACAAAGTATGCTGGTCGGAGAGCCTATGGAATGCATCGGAGTGGATATAACGGGGCCTCACAGTCACACCGATGACTTCCGTTGCCACTCAGACGTCAGGAGACGTCATCGTTTCCATGAAAGCTGAGACTGAGACTGCGATGGAGGAGAAGAAATCAATCTCAACTACGAAGGGAGATGCCGGAAACACTGCTTCGTCGACAAGCCAGTCCAGACTCAATCAGCCTGTCTGTAGTTCAGTCAACCAGCTAGTCAACTAATGAACCAACCTAGAAATCAATCAATCAGTCGCACTTTGTCATCGACCTCTCCACTCCTTGGACAGGCATACTCTCACTTTGGCCCAAACTAGATCTTTTGCCTCTGTTGGGCCCTCCCGATGGAATGCCCTTCCCTCCTCTCTACGTATTACCATTCTTTCTGGGTCTCTTCCTGCATCCTTCTCCCCCTCAAAACCTTCTTCTTCTCTATTGTATTGTTTTTTATTGTATCTATAAATTTATAAAGCGCCTCTCAAAGTGAACACCAATCAGAGGCGATTCCATTGCGAAAGACCCCGAGCGAAACTTTAGATTTTAGAATATATGGAAAATAATCGGAGTCAAACTCACTGTCGTGTGTACACGACAAGCGCACCACACCTCCCACTGGGAGCTCTACTGAATGGCCACTGCTGTGAGCGGCGCTATATAAATTAGTAAATACAAAAAGTCAGCCAGGGCATACTTTCGAAGTAAGTCAGCCAGCCAGCCAAATGACCCATCCTAGACATATTAGGTCTGTACCTGAGTTTGCTGAGTTCCGTGTCGTAGGCGGCCTTGAGCTTCTTGATCTCTTCCTGTAGGCATCGGATGGCGTGTAGGAAGGCGCTGTGGTCCATTCGGAACCCTTCCTTCGGCATGTTCTCCAGCCGAGTGAAGACGTCGGCCAATCGGTCGTTCAGGCACATCATGTCCTCTTTCTCGGCCGATGCTGCGTTGAACAGCGACCGAAAGGGATCGGTATTCGTATGGTCTGGGTTGCCATACCTACGGTCACAAGCAACCGGTCATTCTTGTAGTAAGCGACTCAGATGAAGGAGGAGGTAAGTGTTAAGGCGAAGATGAAGGTAAAGGTGAAGGTAGAGATAAGGGCATAGGTCAAGGTGAAGGAATAGGTCACGGTGAGATCATGATGAAAGTGAAGACAAAGAAATAGCAACGTTTAAAGGCAAAAAAAATGGATCGCCATTCGTATGGTCTGGATTGCCATACCTACCGTCACAAGCAATCGGTCATTCTTGTAGTAAACGACTTAATTAAAGGTGGAGGTAAAGGTAAATTCCAAATAATCAAATCATCGTTTATTGAACCAAAAATCCAGATTAACTGACAGAAGATTAAAATGAGAAACTGTTACAGCGTGAAAAGAAAACCAGTCAAATCAATATATATTTTAAAAGAAAACATGATGGCTGGAGTAATGGGTCAAAAGGAGACCTATAGAAGGAACCTGAGTTCCGCTAAGTAAGGCTTCCCTTCCCTGAATGAAATCGGCCATCAACCAAGTTGGGGTTAATTGACAGACATGCTAGTATTGAGACGAAGATGAAGGTAACAGAGAAGGCGGAGATAAGGGCATAGGTCAATGTAAAGGGAAATGTAAGGGTGAGGTCATGATGAAAGTGAAGGCAAAAGAAAAAGGCTACGTTTAAAGGCAAAGGAAACAAAATGGGAGAAACACTTCTTGAGAAAAGCCACACGCTCTGATCTTACTAAAGAAGCGTTTCGGTGTGCGCTGTGAGTTAAAAATTACTCCAGTGTGCTGAAATGCATTCTCACAAAGGTTATAATTATTATATTACATTACGTTACGTAATCAAGCGTTACATTATGCCATCAAACGCTATCAACAGTTAAATTACATCAACGAATGCTGTCACTTTACATTATCCAGTTAACGTTCCAACACTATGGCAAACGTTAAGCTACAATTACCGAATGTTACGATAAGTTCTGAATGTGAAATTATATAGGCGCCTACTAAACGACAATTACACGATTAAAAACTAATTACGTTGAAAGAGTTGCAATGCTTCACCGAACGTTAATTAATTGCTTTACTTAGTGGTAAATCACATTATCAGAAACTAAATTACTTCCCGAAACTTACATTACGATATCGACAGTAGACCTAACCGCGTCTAACTACCAGTGGTGGAAGAGAGTAACAGTCAGATAAACAGGCAGACAGATATACAGATTTACAGACATGCAAACAGACAAACGGACAAACAGGCAGACAATCAGGCAGACATACAATCAGACAGACAGACAATCAAAAAGACAGGTCGTGTGGGTGAAATCGGTCGTCGACCTGCAATTCGTTGAGGAAATCCTCATGGGTGCCATCTGGCGTTGACCGATCGAAAATTATTTGGGAAGAACAGGAAACAATACAGCAACAACAAAAGACGCTCGTTCACATCAATTCCAACTAGAGTTGGGGTAGAACTGGGGCAGAAGTAGCGTAGGGCAGAAGCTTAGGCACAAGTATGCTTGGTGTAGAGCGAAGGGCACAAGTGTATAGTCATGGGTAGAACTGTTGATGTGTCCAGAATTATTGGTAAGGATAGGATTGGGTATTTGCATGAATAGAAGTAGATATTTGCGCGGCATAATGTATGACAAAGCGTTAATAACTGTTACTGTTTAAATTAATTTATTAGTTGAGTCCATCATGGAAGATCAGGTAGAATATGGATAAATGTAGGATTAAGGTGTGGTTTGCGGATGTTCGTAGAGTAGAGGAGGCAGAAATTTTGGTAAATATTGAAGTATAACAAAGTGTTATAAACTTCTTTAAGTAATAAAATTGTCTAGCCTGTCATAGAAATATGGGTAGGGCCTAACCTACTGGTAAAAGGTGAGTAGCGTTGTAAGGGGTCATCCATTGATGTATGTCAACAAATTTTAGGCCTTTTTGACCCCTCCCCTTGTCAACAACTGTCAAACATTGACGGACCCCCTAAATATTATGTCAACAATCCCAGAACCCCCTACCGGCAGCGTAGCCAGGCTGACTTTTTTGTCAATGACTTTTATAGAGATTTAAACTCCGATGACCGTTTTTAGCCATTTACCATATTTTGTCCATTTATTAAACAAAAAGTTGACGTCAACTTGGGCCAACCCCCCCTTGTCAACAACTGTCAAACTTTTTCCAAACCCTCCCCCTATTTGTTGACATAATTAATGGATGACCCCTAAGTAGAGGTAGGGAAGGAATAGAACGGAAGCATCGTAACGGGTTCACAGTGACGCTCATTGAAACGGACAGAGAAGTATTATTATATATTCGTCTAATATGAAAACCAGTTGACACACCGAAACAGGGAACAGAAAAGGGACTACAACTGAACTGAAATTGTCTTTAGAGCGTCATTTTTGGCTAAAAGATTGTGGGCCTGATTTTACTGATGGCAGTAGTCTGCCTTTGCCTTCAACCCGTCACTTTTACCTTCCCCTTAACTCTGCCTTTGCATTTACCGTTATCTCCACCGTTACCTTCAGATTTTACCTTCATCTTTGCCATTACCCTACAACGGTGTTCACACCATTTCTCCCGCTCATCATTCATTGATGACCATGTCGCTTCTCGACCTCGTCATTTTCCGCTGCGGCGTCACTAGATCACAGAGTCCGCTGCGGCGATTCGCTCAGATCAAAATGATCGTAAAATTTATATAGCGCCTCTTTATGACGATAGCGCCAGTCGTCTACCGTTGCGAGTGCGTGTCCGTGATTGGACCGCGACGCTGTTATTACCGGATGTCCGGGCGAGTGTTCGAGAATTTATATAGCGCTCGTTCGCAATCGGACACGATAACCATTGTGACCGGTCGCTTTAAATGACATGCCACGATGATGGTATGGTAATTCGAAGAAATCTAGGACATTCTGTTTGGAGAGGGAGGGAGTTCGTTTTGGGCAAATTTCCAGTTTTCTTCCACGTGGTAACATTATTATTTTTATTAATTAATTAATTATTATTATTATTATTATTAATGTTATTTCTATCCGATGTAGAAATGATCCCTCAGGAAAAAAGTTAAGAGAATAGAAAATCATTGATCTATGAATTTCTCTTACTACTACTACTTTTACTACTACTACTACTGCCGCTGCTGCAGCTGCAGCTGCTGCTACTACTACTACTGCTACGACTACCACCACCACCACCACTACTACAATTGCTACTATTACTACTAACACTACCAGCACTACTACTACCACCATTATTACTATCACTATCGCCTCCATATTGCGCCTTCTCCGGTTAAACTCGCAAATACATCTGCATACATGTATATCCTCTACAGGTACAAAGCAACGCTGACAATGACATTTTTTACGACTTATGAAATATCGTATATCTGACTCCAAAACAATTGTTTGCACGAGGTCTGAACCTGGGCGCAGTTTTCAAGGGCATCTGATTTTCCACTAGGCCAGCCACAGGGCAAATAACTCATCCAGCAAGGACCCTCTATGGCGCACTATGTGACCATCGACCTGGCCAGGCCGAACACTCTTCGAAAGAATCGAACCCCATCGTAAACCTAGAATTTATTTCTGCGAACAATAAAAGTGATCAGGATGGTACTTAACGACCCCACGCTTCCCCAGCCCCCGGAAGACGCCTAAATCATCCGTTTCCGAGTTACCCCAGTTCCCCTCTCCCTCACAGGTCATGCCAGGGTCAACGGCTGCCTATGGTTAAGCGCTCGCATCGTCGTATGAAGAATTGGATTTGCGTCTTTCTACCCTGAAACGGTTACTATGTAGGAACCGCGAACGAGAAACCTTTGAACACAACTGATCAATGCTATATAGATTGATGTTTGCTCGGCGCTCTTGAGAGGTACTTAAAAGCCCGTATATATTGAATGTTTTGATACATACATGTATGCGCTCATACATTGGACGGCGACGCTATTATACATACACGTAATATAAAGACCTAAAGATAATTTCTCGACCAGTGTGATATTGATGAGGTTCACAGAGGCAATTAATCAATAGCGTGAAACATCTATGGAATAATAAGCCGCTAATGGATCCATTCAATTACGCATAGGTTAATCAATCTGTAGGTTAAAAAGGTCATGGAAATTTCTTTCACAGATAATTGCCGATGCAGATAGGATGCATATAATAACATCATACATGAAAACGCTGACAAATTGTGCACCCGAAACCAAGACTGTTCAGACATTTGACAGTAACTCAATGTAAATTTGCTGCACAGTATCGTGAATCTGTTTCTCTGAACTGCGAATTTTTTTTGGTACAGTAAATTTTCTTTCGGAAAGTTGCAGCATTTAAAATTATGTAGAATTTCACCTACCAGTGTAGTTCACACTTGTTACTCATCTTGACCGATGTTTGTTGCGAATGGGTGTTATTTAATAGGAATCGGTGTAGTTCAGCGTAGTTTGAGGTGCGATTGAGTGTAGTTTTGTGTTAACTTTCGGCGTGTTGGTAAATCCTACGTAATTCTTAGTGAAATCCGGTGTAGTTCCCGTAGCTGTCGGTGTAGCTTGGATCAGTCGGTTGTTATTCTAGTTTGAAGGTGACTTCTTGCGACCTTTCTTCGATCCACAAGGTCTGCTCTTACGTCATTGGCATCCGTTTGCCCAGATCTCGTTTATTACACGTCCTTAAAGATATGACGTCATCAAAAGATAGCAGTCATTGTTTATTATTGCTATGGTAGCATAGTAGTGATAGTGGTAGCATAGTAGTGATAGTGGTAGTAGTGATGGTGTAGTAGTAGTAGTAGTAGTTGTTTATGTGGTAGTAGTGGTCTATTAGTAGTAGTAATAATAAGTAAATAAGTAAGTAAGTATATTCTTTATTAAACCAATTGCATATCCGCACTCTGGTGTACATACGTCTTAACAACAATCAACTGTCAATATGAGTACAACATTCTAACAATAAACCTCTTGCGCTGTAGATTATTTGCAAGAGATAGATAATGGTCGTGCGATCGCGGTCGCATTTTATATAGCTGGGGCTTTATAGTAGTAGTAGCAGTAGGAGGAGTAATACAACCATCACGGCTACTACTGCATAAGCTTTAGGCTACTTATGTCGGCTGGAACTCTAGCCGTATGAACTGCAGCTTGAGCTCCTCAGCCTTTCTCTTCCCCTTTTTCGGAAAGGCCTACGACTATCTTATTTGCTAGTAACAGCGCTGACTTTGGTCGGGAGCGCCTCTAAATCTCTGAGTGGCGATTTATAAATGTTCAATTACAGTAACAGTTACTATTACAATTACCCCGCAAGCGTGGGAATGCTGTCTTATATTGCAACTAATTATTATCTAAAATAAAAATCGTCTATGACTATAACTAAAAATAATACTAACTATAACTGTAACTATAGCTTAACTAAAGTGAAAAACTGCAACTAAAATAAAAGCTGTAAGAGAATCACACTGAATAAATTACGTTGACTTTTGGTGTTAGCTGTTATACACTGTGGATATATATATATATATATATATATACATAATATATATATATATATATATATTTAGTAACATATATATATATATATATATATATATATATATATATTTTCTCGGGAATGGTAACGTTTTTTAATCGCTATGCTATGTATTTTATTCATAATACACACTTACACACACAGACACACAGACACACAGACACATAGACACACAGACACACAGACACATACGTGTGTGCGTGTGCTCCATAACAGCACTCGATCGATTTCCCCAAATGTAAACAGTCGTCTTTAAGTGGTTCCGTGGAGATGTGTACTATGTATTTTTGGATACGGAGGCAGGTGCATCTGTGGCTGACTCTGATACGGAAGAACATGCTCTACGAATTAAAAAAGCTCATCTCAGTCAGGTCTGCCTCCAGACACGCATCAGATCGTTTCTGCTGGCATTAGGCCAGGTGTCAGCCTACAACTGTCACTGTCACGCAGTATCTGCAGGGCTTTGCTGACGAAATTTCGGAAATTCATTGCTCAAGATGCTTTCCTTTCCAAATGATGAAGGCTTCAGTGATATTGATGATGATGATGACGATGATGATGTTGATGTTGAGGATGTTGATGATGATGATGATGATGACCACGACGACGACGATGATGACAATAATAGTGATGTCAATGATGAACGGTACAAACGAGTAGAAGGGAGGAGGAAAGGAAGGAAAGAAGGAATAAAGAAATCAGGGAGGAGGAGGAGGAGGAAGAGAAGAGTAGAAGAAGAACATGATGAACAAGAAGATTATAGACTTGAAGTAAGGGGATTAGGGGGAATAGGAGGAGCAGGAGGAGAGGAGGAGAAGAAGGAGGAAGAGTAGGAGTTCATGGATAAGGAAATGGAGAAACAGATGACCACCGGATCGATTTCCGTCGTCTGTCAACACAGAATCTGAGCTGGAAAGGGCATCTTATTCTCTTGTTAGCGGTCAACCTGAATATGAAGCTATAAGGTTGACTGACCCGACTAACAGTCAAAAGCCTGATGACAATCAGCAGATGACAATCAGCCGATGACAATCAACAGATGACAATCAACAGATGACAATCAAAAGATGACAATCAACAGATGACAATCAGCAGATGACAATCAGCAGATGACAATCAGCAGATGACAATTAACAGATGACAATCAACAGATGACAATCAACAGATGACAATCAACAGATGACAATCAACCGATGACAATTAACAGATGACAATCAGCAGATGACAATCAACAGATGACAATCAGCAGATGACAATCAGCAGATGACAATCAGCTGATGACAATCAACAGATGACAATCAGCAGATGACAATCAACAGATGACAATCAGCAGATGACAATCAGCAGATGACAATCAACAGATGACAATCAACAGATGACAATCAGCAGATGACAATCAACAGATGACAATCAACAGATGACAATCAATCAATGACAATTAACAGATGACAATTAACAGATGACAATCAAAAGATGACAATCAATGACAATCAACAGATGACAATCAACAGATGACAATCAACAGATGACAATCAACAGATGACAATCAACAGATGACAATCAGCAGATGACAATCAACAGATGACAATCAAATCAACAGATGACAATCAACAGATGACAATCAACAGATGACAATCAACAGATGACAATCAACAGATGACAATCAGCAGATGACAATCAACAGATGACAATCAACAGATGACAATCAGATGACAATCAACAGATGACAATCAACAGATGACAATCAGCAGATGATAATCAACAGATGACAATCAACAGATGACAATCAACAGATGACAATCAACAGATGACAATCAACAATCAACAGATGACAATCAGCAGATGACAATCAACAGATGACAATCAGCAGATGACATGACAATCAACAGATGACAATCAACAGATGACAATCAGCAGATGACAATGACAATCAGAGATGACAATCAATCAGATGACAATCAACAGATGACAATCAACAGATGACAGATGACAATCAACAGATGACAATCAACAGATGACAATCAGCAGATGACAATCAACAGATGACAATCAACAGATGACAATCAACAGATGACAATCAGCAGATGACAATCAGCAGATGACAATCAACAGATGACAATCAACAGATGACAATCAGCAGATGACAATCAACAGATGACAATCAAGATGACAGAATCAACAGATGACAATCAACAGATGACAATCAACAGATGACAATCAACAGATGACAGATGACAATCAACAGATGACAATCAGCAGATGACAATCAACAGATGACAATCAAGATGACAATCAGAGATGACAATCAGCGCCGGGCGTTCGCCTTATGTTCCATTGTTTTCTTTAAGATATCGTTTTCTTTGTTACTCATGTTGATGTATTACAAATGCTCACTACAGACATTTCCACAAGCAATTAGAAAGAGAGACACAGACAGACAAACGAAGTGACAGATAAAGGAGAGAGACAGATGGAGATAGAGAGCGATATAGAAACAGAGGAAGACGGATGCAGACAGGGATAGACAGACAGCAAAAGAGAGTGAGGTCAAAGAACTAAAGAGTGAGAGACAGAAAAACATAAACTGAGAAAGACAGTGACCTAGAAACAGACTGACCGAGAAAACAGACAGAAAGACAGACGCATAGACATAGGCTACAAGCATACAGACAAACATACAAAATACCGAGATTCGTATGGTTCTACAAAATAGTGACCGTATAGCATAAGAACCGAGTAGCCTAACAAGCTGTTCTGTTTTTATGCTAAACCGACCAGTTGTTGTTTATATGACACGTAAACAGCGTCTATATCACATGTCTGGCATAAATCATGTTTACGACAACATAAAAACGCACTAATAACATAAAAGACGATGCAAATCTTAAGCAGAGACCGATCCAATCTGGAGCTAATTACCGTTAAGACTTCATCCAGTGACTGCTGCCTTTTTTCTCGTCCTATTACCGTTGCTCTCGTTGCTTTCTAATCGCGTTTGTTGCTTGTTGTCGAATCTGTTGCTTTGATGGTTGCTTCCTTTTCATCGTTGCATCTGTTGCTCTGACTGTTATTTCCTGTGCTTTAGATTTCTCTCCGTTACTTTGTCTGTTGCATCTCTTGCTTTGATTATTCCTGCTTTTGCTTTTTGTTGCTGTAACTGTTGCTTCCGTTTCATCCACAGCTGTTGCGTGCCGCTCACGCTCTTCAACAATAGAGGGATGAGGCATATAATTATGTGCCTATTTGCTGCCAACGCTGACGACCGACACTTCCTTCCAGATGCAGTCCCTCCAGTAGCTGCCTCGTCTTCATCATCATCGTCGTCGTCGTCGTCAACGTTGTCTTCATCAACCGCAGCAGCAGCACCAGCAGCACCAGCAGTCTATAAAACACGGCGCTGCACATTACTCGCCAGTAAATCGCGCTTAGTATCGCCGCCGACGCACCGTGACTGCTAAGGTGCAGGACTTTCAGATAGGATGAGGAATCTGCCACAGTTGCAACAACGAACTACAAACAAGAACAGCAATGGACAACGACAACTGACAACGAAAATGGACAACGCTAACTGACAACGGATAAAGACGACGCTATAGCTGATAACAAAATTGATAACAGAACTGTATCAGTCAACGTACAGTACATAGATAGATAGATAGATAGATAGATAGATAGATAGATAGATAGATAGATAGATAGAAATATTCGTTATATGATGAAACATGCATACAAACTCGACTCCGTCTGTCTTTGAAAAACTGTTTTTCTGATACGGTGTGGGAAATAGGTCTAATTGTAGACAACAGGCCAACTGTGACCACCAATCCTGGTGTGGGCAATTATAGAGAAAGTGTGTAAAATCATTCCTGAAATTCGTCTGCCATGGTGTATCAGCTCGTGCTACGTGCAACCCCGCACTATCTCTCCTAACGGAACGCTTCAAACTTCGTTCACAGCGAAACCTTTCTTTCAAACGGAAAATGACACAGGTTAGTAGATTCTTGAGAGCCTATATCATAATTATACGTTTAATTGGCGCTGATCATAAAAGATGAAACAACAACGAAAAGATAAACAAAGCAAAGGTAAGGGTAATACATGGTTTAGGCTACATTGAATAGTACATTCCTCAATAGAATACATTTTTTTTGCTACCTGGTGTAATATATTCGTTCGTAATGAGATTTGACATCATAATAGAGTAGCGTAGAGACCGCCTCTGAGGTGATACCTTGAACGAGCGCTATATAAATGTTCAATTACTGTGAATTACATTACATTCCTCAATAGGTAGTTTCTGTTAACGACGCTGTCATAGCGAAGAAACATCGCCACTCTATCGAGGCTTGAGACTGGCACCTCTCGCAAATCGTATTGCGCAGTTAAATACTGATCCTGAATTTTTTAAGCGCCACTATCTAATGACAGTGCATCATCGGATTACGTTGAGTAGTTGCGTTGAAACGACTTGCTCAAAGTCGCCACACAAAGCCGTTTCAGGGGAGGCTATAGTACCTGTACATACTGCGTTAACAGTCATACGCTGAAACCACTCAGGTATATCCTATAACACAATCATGCACCTATAGATGGAAACCTCAGAAGAGAGATTAGAGTGACCTTTCAGCCTAGACGCCAGCAACTGGACTCCTTCGTTATTCATATCAGCGTATAGTAACGCCCAACCGCAAGGACCTATTATACACAGGACTGGAAAGTCCTTATGTAGCGTCGTATACCTATTTTTTGGGCGATAATCGGGGCTCCGGAAAATTTCACATCTTATTTTTATAACAAACGCATGCAATTAATTATATTTGTAAAGGCAAATTGACGAATAATTATGTTTGCAATATAAACAATTGCCGATGGAGATTTAAAACATCATATTTAACATTAGAAACAAAATTTTAAGTGGAGCGACATCTATGTTTAAGAGTGAAGAGTATGTACACATTATTTTCGCGAGTAACCAATCCTGTAATATAGATTCCTTGGCCCAACCGTTATGAATCACATTCAGTGATTTAATAACTACTTACCTACTTTCCTATGTATGGACGTGTTACTATCCAGGCAACACGCAAACGTTTATAAAGCTTCGGAAAAGGGTTAGCGGACACGTTCGTCTAAGTTTGAATAAAACGTTGATTAACCTTAGGTTTGTCCGTTCTTTTAGTGTTTAATAAAAACGACTACTTTCAACGATAAAGGAACGTTACGGTAAAAAAAAATGAAACGTTGCTTTAATGCAATTTTATTGTTGGTACCCAATATACGTCGCTGGTTCGTTCAATGTTGTTCAAGGTTGAAACTGTGGTCTCCTATCCTGTGCAGTTCAGCTTGAATTTAGTCAACAGAGCGAAACTATTCATTCATTCATTTCAGATATTTATATAGCGCCCCTTCAAGATTTCTACTCAGAGGCGCTCCCGACTACAGCGCGGACACTGAATCGGAGTTTCACGCCGAAGCGCATGAGCAATTGCGAGTGAAGGACTTGCCCAGGGTCCCTACGCGGCGGCTTGAGGTGGATTCGAACCCGCAACCCTCCGGCTGCAAGGCACCGAATATACCTCCTTGAGGTGGATTCGAACCCGCAACCCTCCGGCTGCAAGGCACCGAACATACCTCTACACCACCGCGCCCCACACTATGGAGACACTTATTGTCAGTTCTTAATCCGGTTCTATCTGCCAATGTTAAAACCCCTATATTCTTAAAATCATCGTCTGAGCCTTGGTTTAGCAATTCTCAGACCTTTTGAAACTCGTTTCCATTAGCAACCATCGTTTTATCGCTCTTTGGAGAAGGACAAGAGTCAACAAGTCTCTTCCATTTCGCTTTAAGTGACCACCGTCTTCACAACAGGTGTGCTCTAATGCGCAGATTCTAATCCCAAGCATCATCGATACAGGCATTAAAACACACATACATACATACATGCATGCATGCATACATTCATACATACATACATACATACATACATACATACATACATACATACATACATACATACATACATACATACATACATACATACATACATACATACATACATACATACATACATACATACATACATACATACATACATACATACATACATACATACATACATACATACATATATACACAAAAAATTACACATACATACATACGTACATACATAGTTACATACATATACATATATATATAACACGAGCCTATAGATAAAATATTATGTTTCTAAGCATATGCATACAATTTAGCCTCTGTTTATAAGTGTGTAAGTATATAGTATACACTGTAGTTAGAGTAGTATTGAAATGACGTCGGGTTGCTCCTTTTGGTGGAATACCGCCATCTATTTATTAGATGGCGGCATCTATTTATTTAGCTAATAGGCAAAATGTTTCTTAAAGATTAGAAAAACTAATGTCGATAATAGTTGCAAATAAGAAGTAGAAAGAACCCAGATGAGAAATACTGTAACCAATTCAACAGAACTCGCCAAGTAATCCGTCACTAGAACAAAGCAATATCAATGTCCTTATTCATATTTAAGTGAAAACGGCGTTCGTTTTTTTTATTTAAAGTGAAAGATCTGTGTATGATCCGTGTGTCAATGCGTTTGTTAATACACAGCCCTAGGAACAGAAAGGCAACAAAACGGAAGGAATGGACAATTTACCAGCAGAGATGCTCAAAAGTCTAGAGTAAGGAGCCATGAAAGAACTGATAAGAATATGCCAAGATATATACACAACGGGAGAATGGCCGGAGTACTTTCTGCAATCCATCATAATACCACCTAAAAAGAAACCAAATGCAACAGCAGCATGCGAGGCTCACCGAACCATTAGCCTCCTAACTGATGTGTCAACAGTCATGATAAGAATACTAGTAGAGAGTGCAAACAAAGAGAGAGGCAGCCCAGGGCTGCTGGGAGACGATCAATTCGGGTTTATAATGGGCATGGGAACAAGGGACGCGATCAGAACACTAAGAGTACTCACAGAGAGGAGCTGCCAGAATGGCCAGGATGTGTATTTTATACAGAGGCTATGCTTCGTGGATTGTGAAAAAGCATTTGTTAAAGTTGATTGGAGAAGGCTATTACATGCATTGAGGCGGACGAGACTATATTGGAGAGAGAGAAGATTGATAGGAAACTTGTGCATGGGGCAGAAGGTTCGAATAAGACAGATGGGAAGAGTACTCGGAACCAGAAAGATGGACAGAGCAGTGAGACAAAAGAATGCCCGCTGTCACCGCTACTATTTAATATTTACATAAAGAGCATGTGGGAGGCAGTAGAGGTTCTGGAGGAGGGGATAAAGGTCGGGGAAGATGGGTCAAGGCACTGAGGTTTGCAGATAACCAGGCAATGTTGGCAAGAAGCCAGAAAGGTCTACAGGCAATGATGGATAGACTGAACACAATATCCCGGAATGAAAATAAAAACATCAAAAAGACAAAGGTACTGATGATAAGTAAAGGAGATGAAACTGTAGTCAGAATACACATTGGAGGAAAATAAATAGAACAGGTTAAAGAATTCTGCTACCTAGGAAGTATAATCGCGAGCAATGACTTATACCACAGGGAAATGTAAAAAGGATTGCACTAGGAAAGGAGGCGCTCTCATAAAGGAGAAAACTACTGAGGAGAAAACTAAACAGGAATAAGAAGAAAAGGATTTTAAAGACACTGATATGGAGTGTGGGGCTGTACGGAGCAGAGACACGGACCATGAGAAAAGAGGACATATGAAGACTGGAGGCTTTCGAAATGTGGACACGGAGAAGAATAATTTTCCAATTATTGGGAAAATCAGTTGGACTGAACATAAAACAAATGAAGAAGTGATGGGAAGAACTGGAGAAGAAAATGCCCTGATGCACACAATAAAAAAAGAGACAATGGAAATGGATTGGACACACGCTGAGAGGAGACTCACTATACTAAGAACGGTCATCGAAGAAAAAATGAACGCCAGGTGGACAAGAGGAAGACCAAGACTGATGATGCTGAATTGGATGATGACAGATGGATACAGACAGCTGAAAGAAGAGGCCCAACAACGAGAGGAGTGGCGACGTCGGACATTTGAACCTGTGTAGGAGGCAGAGAACCAGAAAAGAAGATTTGGGATCATGAGGTCAGTTGGTTCATAGGCCATTCGGCCGTCAACACGCAACCCGTCGGTTTGGAGCCATGTGTGTGCGTCGAGTTCAAGGTCGTCGGTTTCAGGTCGATGAGCAGGTTGGCGCATCTGTTGGTCTAAGGTCAGCCCAGCGACGTTAAAGATCAATTGTAGAATCATCGTATGTGCCGAGGCTGAGACAACGGGGTGCACTTTCTTGCTGGAGTATAACAAATAGATGGCGATACAAATACAATCCAAGAATGACGCAAACTCCAGCTTTCCTTAACCCTAAGATGTGCAAACTTACAATCTTTTTTATGCACAAGATATTAGAATATTCGCTTATTAACTTACATGCACGTAAACTTTGATAAAAAATGCGCTATATCAAATAAACCAAGAACTCGACATATTCACTGTTTGAAATGGACCCAACCAATATGGATTGCACGTATTATTTGATCAAATTCTGTTAAATCAGTCACAATGCGTCTAATCTGTCTCCTCTTCGTCTTCTTTCTTCTTATTTGCAGCTCTTATCGATATTAGTTTTTCTAACGCTTTACAGTTATTTTGGTGAATTTGACCGGAAACGAATATTATAAATGACGCCACATTCACACAAAGTGATTTTATCGTCTTTGCACAATGCTTAGAGCATATTCGATATTTGCAAACTTGCTCGCTCGCTTGCTTGCTTACTTACTCACAAATCGCTATTATTCTCCGTGCAATGCACTGACACCTCCCCTCCCATCCTCTTCCCTTCCCCTCCTCCTACAAACTGAAGAGAAAAGGAGGGAGGGGTGAGGAGGGGTGCTGTCCACAACCCGCGTCATCAGTTGTATTATTTTGTCGGGAAAAGTTGTGTCATCGCCAGTTGTATTTGTCGGGAGAAGTTGCATGTCATCACCAGTTGGAGTTGTCTGGAAGTGGCGTGCCATTACCATATATCTCACACATTATATAGATATATATATGATATATATGATATATAACGTGCAGGAGCTTATATGACATTGTGTGCAATTTACCTATGTCTGTATATATGTATGTACGTACGCATATATGTATGTATGTATGAAAGTCTCGCTCCTGCTTTTACCATCTTCGTCAGCTTAGGGTCGTTGCTCGCTCTCTTTCAACCTCTGCTGCTTCTACTCTTATCCATGCCTTCGTCTGCTCTCGTCTAGACTATTGCTCTTCTCTTTACACTGGTCTTCCTCAAGTCCGCTTGTCCTCTCTTGCAGTGGCGGCACTACACCAGGGCAAGCAAGGGCAAATGCCCTGGTAAAAAAGCCTTTGCCCTGGTCGTTGCCCTGCCAGAATTTTTGCCCTGCCGAGAATTTATTTGGGGCATAAATCGCCTCTGCACTGGTTAATTGTATGACTACCCTGGCTATGCCCTGGTTACAAAAAATGTCTGGCGCCGCCACTGCTCCCTTGAGAGGGTCTTTCGGTCTGCGGCGCCTTGTTGGTTCCATTCCTCGCTGTGGTAGCGTATCCTCCTACATGCATCATACTCTACACTGGCTTCCCCTCCGGCAGCGTATCCTATATCGGCTCTGCTCTCTCGTCTGGCAAAGCGTCTTGGGTTCAGCTCCTCGCTACTTGTGCACCATCTTCACTCTCTCTTCTTCTGTTAAGGGTCGCTCAGCCCTCCGTTCCTCTTCTCGGGGTGACTTCTTGGTTCCACATACCCGCACTGCTACTATGCAGCGCCGAGCATTCTCTGTTGTTGGTCCAACAGCGTGGAATGTCTTGCCATCTTTCCTTCGGTTATCTCCTCGCATTCACTCGGCTTCCTTCTACGCCCAATTGAAGACTTTTCTGTATGATCAGGCCTGGCTTGGGAGCGCCTCTGAGTAGAGCCCTTGAAGAGGCGCTATATAAATTTTATGATTGATTGATTGAAGTGTATGTGCATGTGTTTTCATATGTGGAAGTGTGTGTATGTGTAACAGTCTGGAGACGTCGCGTACCTGTCACGTGACGAGCAGATCGAGCGATGGACGGACGCCTTCGACAGATGTCGCCAGAAGATCCACAACCAGACGACATGTAGGCATTTTACACTTACTACTTATTATAATATTAATGCTCTTTATTAAATTATAATTAGCTCTTAAACTTTTGTAGTCTCTTAAATGGTTAACGGGAAAAGATTTGATTTAATGTCAATGATGCATTTAGGTAATGTAAATATATATATATATATATATATATATATATATATATATATGTTTACATCAGAGTATAGATGAACGTAATAGCCAGGTGGCCAGGCTTGCTAGATTCTGGGAGTGCTTGGTCGTCAAATCAGGTTAAAAAAAGTAGCCCAAGAGTCGCGAGATGAACAGCTAAATGAAGACATTAATAAACATTTGCTAGGTCCATTTATATAATACTTTATTGGATTCGTCATGCAGGCACGTCACAAGACACGTGATGAAACCATTGACGTAAACATTTAGATGGCAGACTGCTTAGTGCTTACCGTAGACTAGTCCGTACTCCGTACTCCGTAGACTCCCGTAGGGCATGTATTTATATTAAGTAAACAACGCCACGTGAGACATTATAGCTAGTAACAGTAACCTAGTAACTCACTGTGGTCAATTTATGAGAATTCGCATGTCGCCGTAGCGACCTCGGGACAATTCAAAAGTAGCCCAAATATTGCGAGGTCCGATGACGAAATGTTCAGAATCGAGTGCATTGAAAGTAGCCCAACTCGAGCATTTCGTGACGACCAGCAGGCAACCCTGCAGGTGGCAAATGTAAAGTTTTCCTGGAGATTCCCGTGATGCAGTGTTGACCTGCTTTTGCTGTTGACTTGTTTGTGACTGGTTTCCCGCACTAAGATGGACACTCCATGACGTAATTGGGTTATTTACTCCACGTTTTTGCGATTATTGGTATCCTTGGTGACATGCAGGGACACTAAGTGCGTCCTACTATTGCATGCGCCTATAACAGCGGTTAAGCATCGAACGCCTATTTTCATATACAGGCTCGCAAACGTACATGCATACATGCGCAAAACTGTGTGACGTCGCCTGCGCGCAATTTATCCCGTGGTGGTTCACGCTGGATAGCATCACACCCGCGTTTTGATGAGTCATTGGGTATTTAGAAAAACTGACGCTTGCGCTGTAGCGAAAAGTTTGGAAAAGCCCACGCTTGTGCAAGAGCGTCGAGTCCAAACAATTTTAAACTGGTCTGCTGCTTTGGCGGGAAAGAGCCTATAATATTAGGACGTCCCAAATGCAATAGTTTTAGGCCTAAAGAACAACATGAAACAGATTTTGCACAAGCAATCTTTCGTGTTCTATGGTGATTGTTTCAGTTTATATATTTCATTGATAAATTCATGGTGGTATACAGAGCATTTGATGTCGAACTCTGAAGTTGTCCTCGAACTGTTTGCAAATACACAATTGAAAATCAAGGACAGTGAAAACTGTGTGCTTTTACTCAAGTTAACGCTACGCCACATTATAAATTGGGCTTGTCAATGGTTCGAAGCCCGATCGGTTGTCAAATTCCGAAGGTCATGGCGGTATATATATATATGTATATATATATATATATAAATTTATATATATATAATTATATATATATATATAAAATTAATTGGATGTGCAAATAATATCATGAGTAATGTACGTCAATATTTATATAGCCCCATTATAGAGAGGTCATAAAACACATTCTAAATACGGACCTGTTTCTGAATATTAATATATTGCGAAGTTGAGCACCTCTCTAAAAGCGCTGATGTCAGTAAACAAAGACTAATCTGTGTCCATTATAGAGAGTAATATCTATACTTTCGCATATATATATATTACTGTAGTTCACTAAACATATACATATGAATATTTGTACATCAATACCAACTTATGCAAATAAGTTTAACAAATGCACTCATATATATATATATATATATATATATATATATATATATATACCACAAAATTAATATACATAGGTACCCTATATATTTGCCTTGAGCCTTGGCAGCGCGGCCGTGTCTCTAATAAGCTAGGTCCGTGACAGAAAGTCGTGATATATGAGGCGTCATTAATTTGTTATCTAGCTGGACTGTGCAACACGTCATCGCCGCAAGCGTCATCGTCTTCTTCAGGTGTTTACTGTGCTGCCACCTGGGATGACATCATGTGTTGGCCAGAGACTCCAGCTGGACAAACCATCCAACAACCTTGCCCTAATTACATCAACAAGTTCAGAATAAAGGGTAGGTTTCATAACAACACTCTTGGTATTAGGCCAGGTAGCAGTATTATTAGCAGGTCTATTTTAGTTGCTGTTTACAGTAGTAGTAGTTGTTGTTGCAGTTGTGGTGGTGATAGTAGTAGTAGTAGTAGTAGTAGTAGTAGTAGCAGCAGCAGCAGCAGCAGCAGCAGCAGCAGCAGCAGCAGCAGCAGCAGCAGCAGCAGCAGCAGCAGCAGCAGCAGCAGCAGCAGCAGCAGCAGCAGTAGTAGTAGTAGTAGTACTTCGGTTGCAAGTACAAGTAAAAGTACTTAGGTCTCATGTGCAAATATACAAGTACACATTGCTGCTGCAAGAACAAGGAGATACATGTATTTAATTCTTTAGTAGAGCAATGGCGTATTGTCATATGCACTCGTTCACAATTGCATGGATAGTTTAAGTCAACACAGTCGGAATCGTGTCTTACCATGTTCCTTACTCAGTGATTACCTACTAAATGAAGCACTCTATAAATTCTATTGGCTATTATTTTGTCATTCACTACTCACCTCACAGAGTCTTCTCTTTGCAAGTGTTAACAAAGTTTGATGTTGTGCCCGGTTTATCTGAAGTGCTAGTTTTCCAACTACAAAACTTGCATTAGCAGAAATAACATATTTCCCTTGACAGTGAAATTATCATAGACAAACTTTACCACTCTAGAATAGTTAGCATTTTTATTATTAACATTATCACCGTCTGAGCATTTAGGTTTAAAGTACGAGTAGCAGTACAAGTACTTTGCTCTCAAGTACAAGTATTTAAAAACTGTACTCGAGTTGTACTCGAGTAAAACACACGCACGCACACACACACATGTACAATTGTACATATTAAGTATGTGTGTGATATGTGTGTGCATATGCATGTGATATATATATATATATATATATATATATATATATATATATAATGTACTATAATTACATTACGAAGCAGTAAAATCTATTCAAACAGTCCGAAATAGTGACCTGACTGCATGGGAGGACGTTTCCCGACAGATAGGCTACACACGGTCAAGTGCGTTCATCTTGCAATGGTACATCAACCTAGAAGCCAGATTCAGAAGCTGAACGATGCTTCGACTGATGATTCATGTGATTCATGTAGCGCCGCCTGTAGTTGCGCTACACAAATCCAATGATTTTTCGTCGTCCACTTCAGTGGCAACGACCCTCATCCAACCGGCATCAGCCATCTCTCAATTGGGTTCAGTGTCTGCAGTAGAGGCGCTATATCAGTCTTATCGGGACAATGTCGACAAATACGACAAAAGCAATGATTACATTTAAGACGTCATGCAACAAGATGACAACAACCCAAATGACCCAAATAAAACTGATCAAGGAAGGTGACACCCATTCCTACGCTTGATAAATCTGAACAGCATAGCGTAGCAAAACGTTGACAACAACAACTAAAAAACCGCAAACGTTGACAAATGAGGAAAGCAGTGGATGTTTACGGACACTCAACAAACTTCCAGAGCGCTGTCGTTGACTCAAGGGTTCGAACTGCGTCGGTCGAAATAAGCTGTCATATCATCCAATGCTTGAGAAATCTTACAAGTCGGCATAGACAAGGGCTGAGAGGCAAAATCAAAGAGTTGACGGCACCGTCTTCAAATGGACATATCCTTTTGCGTACGCTCTTCATTGTCTCTACATTTCTTGGCGTAATATTAGGTCAGCTACGGTATTACGTTCGGAGTCACGATCTGCCATTTTAAATTGGTCGTTCCTGCACAAGTGGCCGAAGAAACGAAGGTTTACAGCGTTTCCAATGCGTGTGGTTTCTCTGGTTTCTCCAAGGGGAACGAGCAGGTGGACAGTTTTTTCAAGACGGCTTCCACAGGAAAGCGGCTGAAAGGACAAACTCCCTAAGTCTCTGGGCGAACAATCATGAAACTAGATAATTGGGTTCTCTATAAATTTCGGAGTCATTATTATCGATGAGGTCGGATGTTCTCGACATTTACAATGGCACCTGACACAAAAGACGCTATATAAACTCTGCTTCGAAAATAGCTTTTCTTTGTTGGAGGTCAAACGCAGACAGACTAAAGAATGGCGCAGTTGTTGACAGCTTTAAGACGCCATGTGCGTCAAGGATAACGTTACATCGCATTCATTCCGTTGTATCCAATTAGAAGTGTCGAACAATTGTAAAAAAAGAAAAGGTGCTCTATAAATATATGATTACAAAACTCGGGTCCAGTCCTCTGGAAAATTTAGACGTGTTAGAGAATCAAGGTTTCAAGAAGAATATCGAAGGGAATCTTTTATAAGGCGCAAATGTGTCAAACTGTCTGTTGAAGTATATATGTATGCTTGTATGTATAATGTATGTATGTATGACATTGTATGTATGTATGTATGTATGTATGTATGTATGTATGTATGTATGTATGTATGTATGTATGTATGTATTTATGTATGTATGTATGTATGTATGTATGTATTGTTATAGGTCCCCCTCTAGTTCTATGCTAACTAGGAAGAAAAGTCTAGGTATGATAAAATCTCGCTTTATTTACATGCAAAGAAAATATACAAACGTATTCCATGTGAAAACCGTTCAAACGTTGAAACGATACAGGAAAACCATTTCAGCTCCTCGTTCAACATCAACACGAAACCAACGACAACAGATAGAAAAACCTGGTGCGGTTTTAAACTACCTTAACAGTCTAAATACAACTCGAGACTTGACGGTCTTAACTATACCAAGACCTCGTCAGGTCAAAACCTTTCCCGTCAAGCTCTTTCAACTAACTGCCTCTCTCAACATTAGAGGGACGAAACACGGAACACCAGACGGCTCTAAAACTAGTCATCCGTGACACCACACCTTCTTACCAACTAGTCAAGCAGAACATAGTCTGTGCATAAATATTCCAATTATCAAGGACCGACACACAACATACCTCCCCATCAAAAACGAGCGACAAAACTGTCACAAAACACTCAACTACATGCGTCAACTAATGCACAACAATTCTAATATTTCCGCAATATCAACTAACGAACTATTATATCAACTTATGCTTCATAATTCACAACATCATCTAACGAACTATAACCTCAGAACATCAACACAAAATTAGAACAGTCCTTCAGAAAATTAAAAAAAACCGTTCAACCGTTCACAAGAGTTTTCTACAGAGTTCCACACTTATTTACAACAAAGTCCATACTACCGTATTTACAACCAAAAAACAAAAACGCAGAACTATCCATTCAAGTTACAAAACCACATTAATCTCCGAAAGAAAACCGACAAACTAAATCTGTAAACAAATCAAGACATCTCGGTCTATGCCGAATATTCAAAGAAACTCGTAGCAGTCTAACTCTCCAGCGTAAGAGCTTCTGGTTCGCGGTAACCATGGAGTCAAGGAATTTGAGAGGACCGTGAACAGAGTATACCAACTCCGACGAAGAACCAAAATACCCGCTAACAGCACGAAGAGCGAGTACTAAACGCATGGCTTCATGCGCAATCCGACCTCGAAACTCGGAAGAACAGCAGAACCATACTGACGAATGCCAACCAAACGTCAGCAACGCGGCGAGAACCACCAACAGCCGCTCAACGCCAGAGTTCGCGGTCCTCGAACATCGCCCTGGACAGCGTCTGCGTCTGCGCCGTCGACTTCCGATCCGGAACTCCCAATTGTCCACACTCTGCAACGAAACTCCCACACGAGCCCCCATATGTTATAGGTCCCCCTCTAGTTCTATGCTAACTAGGAAGAAAAGTCTAGGTATGATAAAATCTCGCTTTATTTACATGCAAAGAAAATATACAAACGTATTCCATGTGAAAACCGTTCAAACGTTGAAACGATACAGGAAAACCATTTCAGCTCCTCGTTCAACATCAACACGAAACCAACGACAACAGATAGAAAAACCTGGTGCGGTTTTAAACTACCTTAACAGTCTAAATACAACTCGAGACTTGACGGTCTTAACTATACCAAGACCTCGTCAGGTCAAAACCTTTCCCGTCAAGCTCTTTCAACTAACTGCCTCTCTCAACATTAGAGGGACGAAACACGGAACACCAGACGGCTCTAAAACTAGTCATCCGTGACACCACACCTTCTTACCAACTAGTCAAGCAGAACATAGTCTGTGCATAAATATTCCAATTATCAAGGACCGACACACAACATGTATGTATGTATGTATGTATTTATGTATGTATGTATGTATGTATGTATGTATGTATGTATGTATGTATGTATGTATGTACGTATGTATGTATGCGTGCATATGTGTATGTCTATATTATATGTATACATGTATGCATGTGTATGTGGACATTTATATATCGCCTTGATTTGTTCCTCTGATTGGTCCGTGGGCAGCAAACGAGCTGCGGAGGCAGAGAGTGTTAAGGATGCTCTCTTATTATTGGCACAGTCGTCTCAAGAGGTGATACATTGTTGCGCTTCTGAGAAGTTCTTTAAAAGGCGCTATAATAATGTCCCAATACATGCATAGAGACAGGTGCAGACTTTGATGTATCTTTTGTACCTTTTGTCAAGATCTTCCGTTTTCGTTTCCTTTCATTCACTTAGATTATTTCTGTGAAGGTGGGGATCAGGCTCCATATAAATCGCCAGCATTGATGCACCGATCAGTTTTATTGTTGAGACAGACTAACGGACGGACAATTAGATAGATAGTTAGATAATCAGACATATAGACAGATAAACAGACAAACAGAAATATGCAGCTGGTGGTTTGCTGCCTCTTATAAACTCGCCTGCTTCTTATAAGTCCCACAAATCACACTGTAGCTGTGGCTGGGCTGGGAGCGCCTCTGAGTAGTAGGTCTCTTGAAGAGGCGGTGATATAGCGTCTCAGAATGAATGAATAAATATATACAGATATATATATATATAGATATATATATATATATATATATATATATATAATTTGGACAGACAATCAGGTGGACAAACAGCCAGAAAGACAACCAGGCATAAGTCTAATCTAATGTAGTGACATAAATCCATTTTCATAACACATAAAGCGTTGATGTTCGCATAATCTGAAATCGTAGTGATAATAATAATAATAATAATAATAATAATAATAATAATAATAATAATAATAATAATAATAATAATAATAATAATAGTAGGGTCATTTCCAGACAACCCCATCTACAATAGTAATATTCAAGTCCCTGAGGGATCATGTTTACCTCGGGGCATAAAAAAAAAATAATAATAATAATAATAATAATAATAGTAATAATAATAACAATAATAATACGAACTACCCTATAATAATGAGAACAGGACTGTGTACTACGTGTGTAGTCTTCTAAATATATACAAGGTATCTTTACCTGTGAGAAATGGTGGTCAAAGCATTCGTTGCTGGCAAGTGGCAACTTCCGACTTTTTGGCGGATAATCAATCAGAGCGCTCATTCTTTGGCTTCAGCCGATGGCACGCGAAGCCTTCAAGACCGACTGCTACAAGATGTTGCTATACAACGTTCACTATATAAATTGATAGATACAATACAATACAATATAGATCCGTTGGTAGACGAGGCTTCTAGACGTTCTAGTTCGTGGTCATCGAGATTAACGCACCTCCTCCCATCGAACAGGAGGTTCATATACAAAGAGAATTGGACAGCGCAATGTTCTCACATTCACTTCAAGGCCTATCAGAAAGATCTAGTGATTCTGCTGTTAAAGCCCGATTATTAGCCTTGCAATCGCCACACTCAGGAGACTTAATGCACTACCCATAACAACAGCAGGATTATGGTTATCAGAATCGGTGCTAAGAATAGCATACGGTTGGGGACTGCTTTATGTGAAAAACAAACACGCAAACGTGGTGCCATAGTAGGACCCAATGACCATCACGGATTATCTTGGAAGGCAACAAACGGCATGGAGTGATCAACGACGTGATTTGGCGGGCTTTCACCAGAGCCAAAATACCGGCCATCAAAAACCCAATGGCCTCTCCAGGCCTGATGGCAAAAGGCGTGATGGAGACACCGTTATACCTTGGTCCAGAGGTCGCTGTTTGGCGTGGGATGTCACGGTGCCATATACATTCGCAGTATCATACGAGCATTTAGCACTGCGAAACGCAGGTGCAGCAGCTGAAAAACAGTCCATGTATGCATGTATATTTGTGTTTATATACATACTTGAGTAACTGTGTATGTATGTATGCATGTATGCATATATGTAGCCATTTATGCATGACGTATGTATGTATGTATGTATGTATGTATGTATGTATGTATGTATGTAAATGTGAGTGTATAATGTATATGCAGATTATGCATATAGGCAATCGGTATATCGCAATATAAGTCCCTCTCCAAGTCGCTGCATGTCCATAGATTCACAGCCCAATTATTGTCGACATAATATGTTGCTGGTTGCAGAGTTTGCATCGAGGGAGTGTCTGTCGAATGGTCAGTGGTTCGTCCATCCTGTCTTCAATAAAACGTGGACGAACTTCTCGGCCTGCCTCAGCACCGAACCAAATCCAAATGCTGAGCTGTCGCTGATGCAGGTACAGCAGCTGAGCTCATTCAATCGGTCATTCATTCACTTTGGAAAGTCGTTCCTTCGTTCATTCATGAGTCACTGGTTCATCCATTCGTTCGATCGTTTATTCATTCGTCTTTTTAAGTTTATGAATTCGCTAATTATTCATAAATACTTTTATGTATTTATTCATCCCTTCGTTCGTTAGTACTTTAAATCTTCCAATTACTCATCCATCCATGTCGTCCATCCATCCATCCAAGTTTCTATTCCATCCATCCTTCCATTCATCCATCCATCCATCCATCCATTCAATTTATTTCACCCATCCATTCCATCCATCCATTCCATCCATCGATCCATTCCACCGATCCATTCCATCCATCCAACCAACCATTCCAGCCATCCAGCCATCCATCCATCCATCTATTGATTTATTCATGGTCAGTGACGCTGATCGTTTTAAACGTTGTCAACATGGCTCTAATTTCTGTTTGTATCCTCTGTGTTTTCGTTGTTTTCCTCAGATCCATCTGCCGCATATTAGGATTCTCTACCACATAGGGTATGGAGTCTCTCTTGTCTCTCTCACAGCAGCACTCCTCATCATGGTCTACTTCAGGTGAGTCCGCCTTATTGCTATTTTTTATCCGTAGTGTGTAGGAAACTATTCTCTGCAAGGAAGAGGGCATCTCTGTATGGCTAATCTTAGCAGAACTCTGGCAACTCAAACGTATCCCGGAATCATTGGAACGCTCGGATGTCTATGTTTTAGCAATACATTAGAACAGATAAAGTCTTCTTTGGGTCAGATGGCGACCAAGGTCATCATGAACTCCAATCTCTAGTGACTGAACGAACCATTTTTTTCGGAAAAGGACGAACTGTTCATCATTGGTAGAAGATGACACACGTCATACTTGTGATAAATTATTAGGTGTGGCGCCGTCCTGGCATGCTGCACCAGTAGCGGCTTCAGTACTTAGCCAAAGACTGTGTGCCAGCATCTTCAGCTCCTGGTCGGTCCCGATTGCGTTCGGGAAAGAGCTACGACCTAGTGTGGTCCGGAAAGACATTGAACCTGCAGAGGAAGCCAAAGAGACAGGATGTTCCAGTAAAGATATATGTATGCATAGAGCCATAGCCATTTATTTAGCGCCATATAAGAACTTCACGAAGGCGTTAAACGTAGCTTACCATACAGACCTATACCGATGCGACTTAAGAAATATCGCAAATGTTTCCTGAGGTTCAATGTTAGGAATTGTTAATACACGTCGGATGCCAATAAATCCATCCCTAGCAGTAAGTTCAGCTTGAAGCCATTGCGTGTCTGACAGGTCCAAAGTTCAGGGTGTCTGTAAGACCTCTACTACAGTCCGTGACACCATATGTGTTTACCTGGTTTTAAATATCGCTGCGGCTAGATAAAATTTATTATTCTTCCTTTTTAATAATTATTTTTTAATTCATTTATCGATTCACAAAACTTTCTACAAAAGCAAATTCGGTTTGGCATTAAATATTGGCAGGGCATTGGGGAACAAACGGTAGACCCAAAAGGGACCAAAGTCCCGCTCAAACATGGCCACCAATTGTAATCGTAATCGGACATTTATATAGCGCCGCTCAGAGGGCGAACCAAATCAGAGGCATCTCTCCGTGCTATAGCTTATATTATTATGTTAAATGTCATTACGAACGAAAATATTATATCAGTTAGCAAAAAAATTTACAGTAAACTAGAAGAGTCACCAGTGCCAAGCCCACGCACACACGTGGAACCAACCAAGGATTCCCGTCGACAGGTGACAGATGGCATGAATGTTCAGAGTCTCCTCACCAAGGTGCGATTGGCATTTTACTCTTTTCTTCGCAAACGCCTAACACTTCGAAACTGTTGACCCAATTAATCAGAATGGCTTGGCTTTCTTCAACAACCTTGACCACCGCCTTGCCCAGATAACTGGAGACAACACAGAAACTACATTTCTCTACCAGGGCTTATCTGTCGCCATCCAACGCTTCAATGTAATCGCCTCTCACAGTACTTTTGGCACTCAGCACGACTTCAGCAAAGACTTGCCATCCCAGAAGAATGCCATCCATATTTTTTTTAATCCTGAGGGATTACATGTACCTCAGGTAAAAAAAATAACAACAATGATAATAATAACAACAATAAAAGTAGTAGTAGTAGTAATTGCAGCAGCAGCAGCAATCATAATAATAATAATAAGAGGTCACGGTTATACCTCGTTCAGATCAAGATCATCCTGGCTTTCAGGCCACTGAACGGGTTCTAGGGCAATTCGGAGCCGGACATTTGGGAGCGGACAGTTCGGAGAGGACAATTCGGAGCGGACAATTCGGAGCCGGATAAGTGGGAGGGGACAATTCAGAGCGGACAATTCGTCGTAGACAACGAGTATTTAAAATGTAAATCAAATTTTATTGCAGTCAAATATAATAATGTTGTAACTGATAATCTAAAACCACACTACTATGCATAGCAAACAAGTCACGAATTAAAAGTTTAAAAAGTTCTTAAAAAGCTACGAAGTGAAATTGCAGTGAAATGTACTAATGTTTCAAATGATAATCTAAAACCACACTGCTATGCATAAAAAGTCAGAGAACGATTTGTTTGTTGCCACAAAATAAATATTAAATGGCGAGCATGCCTTGAACGCCGTAAGCGCCC
Source organism: Aporrectodea caliginosa (assembly GCA_020284085.1). Classification (NCBI taxonomy): domain Eukaryota; kingdom Metazoa; phylum Annelida; class Clitellata; order Crassiclitellata; family Lumbricidae; genus Aporrectodea; species Aporrectodea caliginosa. The sequence goes on along the minus strand of JACEVL010000225.1, from coordinate 60,184 downwards.
CAACGTTGCATCGCCATTATAGGCCTTTGATGCCATGATGAAAATAAATACGTGAGAGCCCGACCCTATTCTATCCGCTCCAAATTGCCCGTCTCCGAATTGTACGCTCCCAACTGTCCGCTCCCAATTGTCCGGTTCCGAATTGTCCGGTCACCACTGAACGAGACATTCTATAGGTGCTGTC
>JACEVL010000225.1:35000-55000 GCA_020284085.1 Aporrectodea caliginosa | reverse complement strand
CGATGTTTATTGGTCTGAATGGTTTGCCTCCAATGCTTTAGGGACCTGTGAATTAACAGTAGTAGCAGCAGGAAGGGCACCAGCACTATTCAGTGCAGCGCAGGTCAGACTGCATCGCACTGCATTCCTCTGATTTTGTATTGTATCGCAATGTACCGAATCTCATCGCATCCATTACATCGCATTAAACGTAGTATACATTATATGGCTACCTATATCTGCACAAGACTGGCATTAGTATATTATTCGTTTATTAGGCATTCGTTTATTAGACAGCACCGTTAAGTTGAAGGCTGCAGTAGGAGTCCTGCTGTAATTAAGCATGCGGACTTGACCCCGGCGCTCGTTTGAACAGTGCGTACGTGTTTCTGTTGTGAATCGGACGAAGGACAATTAAACGGACTGGATGTATCCGGGAATCTTCCTCGAACGACGACCGAGTCATTTGCATTGACGGACTTCTCCTCCTTCTCCTCCTCCGTCTCTGTCCGACTGTTATAGGTCGATGGCCCAACGGACGATCGTAAGCCCCATCACGTCGTCGTCCCATTGCCAACGCCGCCATGGATAGACAGGCTGCATACACCCAAGGGAACGGTTTAAGTATCTCTACTGGGTTGGCCATAATTGTATGTTTATATAGTCTAAATATATATATATACTACATTCCTACTATATGCTTATGTATTATATATGTAGTAATTCATGTATGTAATATGTATGCAGTAATTGTAGTATGTATGCATATAATATGTATATTATGTACAGTGTACATAATATGTCTTGGTCCGAGCCTTTGTGTATGTAACTGTCCTCTGTCTCTGTCTCTGTCTCTGTCTCTGACTCTGACTCTCTCTTTGACTTACTCTGTCACTGTCTTTGTCTGTTTCTGTTTTCTGCATAGAATTTTCTCTCTGCTTTTGCGTCTGCATCTCTCTCTCTCTCTCTCTCTTTCTGTCTGTCTTCTGTCTTTCTTTCTCTCTTTCTGTTTCTCTTTTTCTCTCTCTCTTTCTGTTTCTGTTGCTCTGTCTGTCTGTCTGTCTGTCTGTCTCTGTCTCTCTGTCTCTCTCTCTCTGCCTGTCTGTCTCTCTCTTAATTTCTTATATTGATGTATCTCTACTACCTGATGGCAATGCGTCAATTAATGGCTCCAATAAGCAACTGTACGTAAAGGATTTTCTCTGACGAACCCTCACACAAGGCCAGAGCTCAGAGAGTCGTTTCATTAATGCAACAAATTGTATGTATGCATGCACATATGTATGTATGTATGTATGTATGTATGTATGTATGTATGTATGTATGCATGCATGTATGTAGCATGTATGTATGTATGTATGTATGTATGTATGTATGTATGTATGTATGTATGTATGTATGTATGTATGTATGTATGTATGTATGTATGTATGTATGTATGTATGTATGTATGTATGTATGTATGTATGTATGTATGTATGTATGTATGTATATATATGTATGTATGTATGTGTCTATGTATGCAGATATATGCATTTATTTGTTATATATTATACATAATTATTATATTATATTTAATATCTTTTGGCACAAAGTATTTGTACTTAGTATTTTGAATACTTTTGTGATCAAGTATTTATACTTGTACTCAAAATACTTTTAAGAAGTATATTCCCCATCACTGCCTACGAAGCCCTCAGCACCAGCACACCTCCCTACCTTCATTCACTGCCAACTCCTTACAGCCTCCTCGTTGACTGTGATCATCAAGTTACCGGTCTTTTAGCTGAGCCACGATGCAGGACAGTTATGGGCTCGTGTGCATTCCATGCCTCTTCCCCAAGGAATGGAATCGATTGCCACTCTTACTTCATAGCTCAAATTCACTTCCTTCCTTCAAAAAACGGCTGAAACGCACTATTTCTTCTTGGCTTTCAAGCATTTGGATATTTAATTGCATCTCCTTCTGGCGGCTAACTATCCGCGCATCAGATTCACATTCGCGTTACACGTTTAATTATAATATTATATCATAATATTATTATAATTACATGTAAATGTGTAACGCGAATATTCGACTTCTCCAGCCATCATTTCTTGCCGTTGTTGGAACATACTCCTCTGTTTATTTGACTCTCCTTCTTACGTCTACTACTTTATCTTATCCAACCGATCAAGTTGGTATAATTATCCATATCTCTATGGGGGCGGGGGGCCCCATTGTGTAGTGGTAACATCACTGGCGTGAAGAGCAGTAGGTAGCGGAATCGCGTCCCGTACCCTCCCAAAGGTCCACTCAGCCTATCATTTGCGAGATGGGGCGTTGGTAAAATTAGATGTAGGATGTAATGGGCGCCTTGCATGGCTGCCGTATACAGTTGAATGCGACTCCTGTAAAAACTTGTGATCATACGTTCACGCTGATTTGTAATCATCCTGCGTTTGTGTCAGTTTGAAATTAAACGAAGATTACTATCTCCTTTTTGGCACCCTTCTGTTCCTTCGCTATTTTCCTGCTTCTTGACAACTACATTTGGGTCAAAACACAACGGACTATTGTCGATACAGATCACAATAATCGAACAAGAACGTTATTTCGCGGTTCAATATGATCCGAATTGGAGTTCAATACCAATCATCTTTTGCGGATCGTCTTGCTCTTTCGACGTATAATGAACAAATGAAGAAATCTCATGACTGCTGTGATGCGCTTAGTAAGGAATAAGGATCGTTCGCTCTGGACCAAACGACTAAGCGCAAACCGCTGAATCAAATATCTTTAACTGAATCACTACTACTCGTCGTGCTGATTCATGACACAGTGGTCAGTTGCTCGTGGCCTACACGTAACCTTGGTATGTTTATTATTATGCCCTGTGATGCTGGTCATTCTATAGTTACAACCACACACTTGACCTAAAGCTAGCATCATAATACCTACACAAACACCTTTCACTGTTCGTGAGACTTTCCTTTTGGATCATTGTCTTCGTCACTCTCTCTCTTCATAAACACTATTTCTTCTCTCTGCGTTCTCACACTGGGAGCGATACTGAATGACCACGGCTGTGAGCGGCGCTATATAAATTACATTACACAATCACACTCACATTTAACACACATGACTGCGAATGTAAGGAAAAATCCAGAATCGCTGCAGCATGCTATCCACGTCAGAGTTTGTTGATTGCAAACCTACCCTTGAGGCGTTTCGCAGGACGTAAACGTTGATGGATTGTGGACAGTATTGAGTGGCCTAATCTTCTCTTTTCGCACCATGAAGAAACTGCTGTCTTTTTTGACCAATGTCATAAAGTCGATCCTTCGGGTCGAAAGGCGCTCTCAATATCCGTGACAACGGCGAATTTTATATGAGCAACGTCGCATTACTGTTAGCAATGAGCCAGTTTATTGAGAAATGGATTTTTGCAAATGAATGACAGTCTGCGAATGAAAACAGCGAATGTCAGCGTTTCGAATAAAGCTCGAGTGAAATGCTTAAGGAGATTATCTCATGCGAACAGCCTTTCATCGGGGGTCGAGATATTTCCTCACTGCAAATGCCGTCCGTTGAACATGGAAGGGAGAAGTAATCGCATATCCGAATGACAGCACAGCAGGAGAATTCGCAGACTTTTGCTTTTTATTCTTTGGAGAATAAAAACTATAAAGAGGCGCATCTTTAAAGTTTAAATGAGTTGTACAATAGATAGTTTACTGGTAACCGTGCTTGTGTGTAAACCAAGAGATTCGTGGTTCAAATCCCCGCCATGGCAGGAGATGTTTTCACTAGTGACTGTGAATATATAAACGGAGTATGTGAACTGATTAGGGAATGCAAACCCGGGGTCTTTTTTCGAAACCCGGGTTTCGGGTTTGACCGCCGTGAAAACCCGGGTAACCCGGGTTTGGACGGGTTAACAAATTTTACATGATAAATTTTATTACTGCACTATTTCTTGCGTAAGAAAAACGTCGTCGTATGCAGCTACAAGTCCAACGTTCTCCAACAGTCAAGAATTTTGCATAAAAAGAAAACTTTAGGATAATCGCGATATTTTTTATATAAGCAGTGTTTTTCAATAAATAAAATGTTCCGGAACTGAACAATTTCAGAACAGTTATGGAAGACATTGCAAGGGTTCCGAAGGCCTAAACCTGAGCCTCTAATTTTATAGCATCTTGAATACCAATAAACACTGAAAACGCTAAAAATTAAATTAAATTAACTAAATAATTTTTTATTAAAAATGTAAGTAAATAAAATAATTTTTAGCAGCTTGAAAAAATTCACGGAATGCCGTTCCGGAGCGTTCTGTCTGAAAGAAACATTGCATAGGCCTATAAAAATAATTGTCAAATGACAGCTTAGTCGTCTACATCTCAGCTTTAGGCCATTCCAGTGCCTGCCCATTTGCTTTCAGAAGATAATTTAGTCATCGTTACTCTGCAACCCAATTTGGCAGAGCCAAAACTTACTAAAGTAGATGCTGCTTTGGAGACATATCGCTGCCTGTGATTGTGCTTGGACTAAGAGGCCTACCGTCATTGGCTTCGTCAGAACGACAAGGGTCACCAACGTCCTTGTGTTTCAGCAGGTTTATCTTATGCTTGGACCCGAGATGAATAACCTAGGCCTATGCATATTTCTTATTGCACCGCTGGCAATAATTGTTGCTGCGAGTTAGGCTACATAACTGACATTGAGCCGTCTGACCCTCAGAATCGTGAACGAAATGATCCCAAACACCACCCTTTACATTTGCTGATTTAGACATTGTTTGGATTTGTGTCTGAAATCACTAAATTCAAATAAAAACAGTTTACTGCTATTATTTACGAATTCGAAGCTACGACGCCGACGTGTCAAAACACTCAACATTAGTCACTGGTCGTGTGAAATGGGACACCACACTCATACGAAGTCACCAATAAAGACATGGAATGAGCCGATAAATAAGTAGTTAGAAGTTGTATTACATAAACCAGTTATCAACCACTATTATCGTTATATTTACATTACTCTGCATTTGTGAGTTTCACACCGTGAAGGACGGTGAAAGTTACGATTTTCAAACCCGTCGAACCCGGGTTTCAATCGTGTTCAAACCCGGGTTTCGGGTTTGGAAAAAAGCCGGGTAACCCGGGTTACCCGGGTTCGGGTAACCCGGGTTTGCATTCCCTAGAACTGATCAATACCATAGTAGCGCTTTTATTAGAAGTTGTAGGATTATAGTAAACTAGACCTACTTCTTATATCTGTTTAACTTCACTGTTCTCGTAACAGTACATTTTTTGGCACTTAGCTACAAAGACGTTTCCTTTGCTTTTATATAACCCGCACAGGTTCACGCCAATAGTTTGTGCAGATTTTAATTTGTTGCGGTGTATATATTTGTACACATTTTAAAATAGACACTGTTTAATTTCTTTCGAAGTCAGAAATAAGCTTATTGGAAACTTAGGCATAGATGCTACTTCCTACTTCCTCCTACGTAATTACTAGGGAACTAGGGTCAGGTGATGAGAAGAGATGATGAAAGTTGCATCAAAAGAATTATGACATCGGAGATCACCGGACGCCGCAATCGGGGACGGCAGAAGAAGAGATGGGGAGACATGATTAAACAAGATATGAAGTCTCTCAGATTGAAGAAAGAAGACACCATCGACAGAGAAAAGTGGTGAAGAAGGATCTGAGTGGCTGACCCCTCCGCTGGGAGGGACTAATTCAAGCCTGAAGGAGATATATATCTGTTCTCCAATTTCATATGGATCGCACTTTTAATTATCCTGACAGAAGATTTTTTTAATATTTTAGGAAGTTGCGATGTCCGCGAAACCTGCTGCACGCCAATCTCTTTCTGTCGTTCGTCCTGCGAGCCGTGGTGGCCCTGGTGAGGGACAACCTTCTCGAACAGGGTGTGGGACTTCGGCAGGACTTTCACCAAGACGAAGAGGACGGAACGCTGTCCTTTATCTCGGGTGGACTGGTAAAGATCCATATTCCCTAAGACAACTATTTAGGATGCTGTACAGTTACTAATCACGTTTCACTAGCATTTAACTGTTTACACATTATTATTAATACCATAGTATTTCAATGTTTTATCACTATCATTATATAACTGTTGTCCCATTGTGCGTTTGCAAATGATGTATTAAAGACCATACTTACTTACTTTACTCAGTGGCGTAACGAGGGGGCAGGGGGCGGCCGCCCCCGGGCGCAGGACGGGGGCGCAAAATTAGGTCTGAAAATGTGTATTTTGTTAAAGAAATCAGGTAAAAATAGAAAAATAGTATAAAAAGTAACTTTTTGTACGTGAGTCTGGGGTGCACGGGCAAGGGGGGCGCAAAATGATATTTGACAAGTTTCTTGTTGAAAAACAGAGGGAAAAAGAAAAAAAATCATCAGAAATTTTGGCGGAAGTGAAAAAAAATTTTCAGGAAATTCTTGCCCCCGGGCGCACGAACCCCTAGTTACGCCACTGACTTTACTTACTTAATGTCAAACTGTTCAATTTGGCGTCGAGACATTTTGCCGATTGCCAAAACATTGTATTGTATTGTAGCATGTGACATTGTCACATTGTATTGCAGCGTGTGACATTGTCTTATTCTGTATTGTGTTGCATATTCTGTAGCATTGGGAGTGTCGTCTGCTATATACGGTCTTCTACTTTTCGTTGGCGGCCAACTACACTTGGATATTCGTCGAGGGTCTCTACCTACACACGCTCGTCTTCGTCAGTTTCTACACGGAGCTGAGCGGCATCTGGTGCTACGTCGCCTTCGGATGGCGTCAGTATACCACGCTACATCACAGCTACACTAAGACACACCAATACACATCACGAAACAGATCGCACTACAATGAAATACAGCGCACTGCACTATACAATACGCTAAGCTAGGCTATGTCAAAACATTCTGCGCTGCACTGCTCCATTAAACACGGCAGCACACTGAAATATGTTACGCTAGACTACAATAAACTAAACCATGCCACACTACACTAAGCTGTTATTCCATACTACTCTACTCTAGGCTACACGTAACTCCGCCACTGCACGTTCCTGCATTGGTGCCAGGCAGTGTAAGTCCCAAGCCTGGAAAAAGGAGGAGGGCGAGGCAAATGATCTTTGTTATTACACATGTGTCGTTAAACGGAAACTACTACTACTGCTACGCTATTCTACGATACAATACGCTAGAATAGTCTAATAAAATATTATAATAAATGCATAACACCGTTCTCATATTGTAAACACATCAATTGTTGGTCACTTCATGTGAAACCGTATACAGTCCAAAATTGTAATCAGTCAGAGAGGCCCGGTCGAAATGCACTATGCAAGACTACACTACAAAAAACTCCACTAGGCTACACTAAATCTAAATGCCATGTCGTATCTTCGTGTGTTTTTTTTCTAGTTTGCCCTGTGGTCATCATCTCTACATGGGTCGCCGTCAGAGCCACCCTCGAAAACGAACTGTAAGATGAACATCAGTCTCTCTTTATTCAAAAGTATTGCTTCAATGTGCGCAGGAACAACATGCCTATTCATTGATTCATTCATTGATTCATCCTTGCGTGCATCCACCCTTCCATCTTCCATTCATTCATTAATTCTTAATTAATTAATTAATTAATTCATTCATTCATTCATTCATTCATTCATTCAGTAGCTATATTGGCTCAGAAGCGCACCTGAACAAAAGGTTCTCTGGATTGCATTAGATCGTCGAATTTAGGACTCTTCAAAATTCGAACCCTGAACACAGAGAGACTGATGTATTGTATTGTATTTACGACGATTTATATAGCGTTGTTGGTAGCAAGCTACTTCTAGAACGCTCAACCAGTAGGCCTAGCGGCAGCCATCAACAGGCGCCCAGCCCTCATGTAGGACAATGAGCAGCCCGGAGGCGCCAGCCGTCAGGTTGTGTGTTTGTATTGTATTGTATTGTATTATGTGTTGTATTGTACTCCACGTTTATATTGCGACCGAGCCACCCGCAGTAAAGGTCCGAGAAATTAATCTCTGATAAACCGACCGACCGGGGATCGAACCCGGGTCGCCGGCGCGGCGAGCGGACACCAGCCCACTCGGCCACTCAGGACCTCTGATGGTAACCAGTGAGCCACTGGGTTTCACTATGAAACTTTCCAGTGAAAATCACAGTCAGTACCGCATGCTATCCGTTCCTATTAATGTTGCACATCAACGATGTTGGCGTTTCAGTCGGTGCCTAACTTTGACTTACGCCCGACTATATAGCGAAGAAAATCCCTATAGATACACGACGCCGGGTCTTCGCGTGTTACGTCCGCATTAATCGTAATCATAAGCTTTTATGAAGTACTACTTAAAAGCTAAATGGAAGGAACCAGCTTAAACGCAAGCGATGCGTCAAGGGTTTTTAAATACGCCATGTGAATAACAAATTCCTTTTGCTAGAAGACCAAAGAGCGAATGTGACAGAGGAACGAGCGCTTCTGAGTAGTAACCTTGAAGAGGCGCTATATAAATATTCGTAATGAATGAATGAATGAACTGTGACGGTTGGTTGAGTTTAAGCTGTGAGAAACTGAAAGGCAGCAAAGTGGTTGGATTAGAATTTAAAAAAATTGAAAAGATAGAATTTTGGTTTTGAATGATTGGACGGTGAAGAGCTATAGAGATACGTAGGCTGGAAGAGTATTGCAGAGAGTAATAGGTTAGAGACGAACATTGCGTTAGGGTCTGTTTAGCTAATGAAGTGATTAAAAATAGGTGTGATCGCTAGTTTAGGTGTAATCAAGGGAAAGGAAAGTGGCATTATAGCAGTCATGTCTGGAATGGAGAATGGAGATAGCGGTGATAGAGGCAGTTCTAAAATCGAGCATAGATCGAATACGACAAGAAGCAGATGCGCTGAGCTGGAGATGTGAAAGCAGGACATGTGGTTCAAAGTTGATATCAAGATTTCGTACGGGCAAGTCAGAGGTGAAAAGTAATATACATGGATGGAAGAGTCGGGGATTTTCTTAATCTGATCCGGTAGACCTAGAGCAATGATTGAGTTTTGTCAGGGTTGGAGCAAAAGAGGTTAGATGACATCCATTTTGAGATTTGGTTGCGGCGACATAATCAAGTGATTGATGGGTTCTATGAGATGGCTCAGCTGCGTAGTGCACAGGATAAAGAGAAGACGTAGCCCTGCATGTAGGACAGAACCTTGAGGAACAGCACGAGAGTCTGAGGGGCTGCTATAGTTCTAATACGAAGACTGGAGGGAAAACTTGAGAGGTGACTGAAAGACAGAGGAAGTAAGATTGATAGAAGGAACGGGATTGGTGCTTGAGGGAGAGACAGAGGAGGAATGTGAGTCAAGAAGAGCGTGCATTGAGAACTGGCCGGATGAGATTTTATCAGAGAAAAATTAGTATAAATCATTAAAAATCATAGAAGCAGATGAGGAGCTGGGGGGGGAGTGATCGATAATACTTACGATGAAAAGCGCAGTTCACTCATTTCCAACGATGGCTTGGATTTGAAGAGCTGGAATGAATGAGTGACGAATAGTACTTTGTCTTGGTAGAAGCAACAGATGGTAATAGTCGTTGTTGGCAGATTTCGGAGTAGTAACTGCTTTTGCCTTAGCTATTGGGTCAGTGAATGTATGTTCAAGGTGTCTGAGAAAGGAATTGAATATACAGGATGCGGCCGAAAAAAATACCCTATTACGAAAATTGAGATTTCTCGAAAACCGCTGAATATTTTGTTAAAAAACTTCTCCAGTCTATTTGACACATATCTATCTACAGCTTTGCTAAATCTAATGAAATTCGAATCATGAAAACCAAAATGGTGTAACCCTGAAGTGAAACAATGTCATTTTCGTTTCAACAGACAGTTACTGACAGCAATAAGTAACAAAGTAACGACGCAAACAGTAATGCAACAAGGTTCAAGGTTACTTATTGTTATTGACAAGATTAGGCCAAGTGTTAAGTTTTGTGCAAGGAATGTTCGAAGTGACCGCCGTTTGCTTTTATGCAAGCTTGCAGACGTTTTCGAAAGCCCAGAACAGACTTCTGAATGGTCTCAAGTGGCAAGTCATGCCAGATGATTTGCAGCGTATTTTTCAGTTCAGGAATGTTCTTCGGCTTTGTGGTAAGTTTGTTGTAGGTCTCAAGCATTGCACCCCAGACAGCATAGTCGAGTGGGTTCAAATCTGGGGAATTTGGCGGCCATGAATTCTTGTCGATGAAGTCCGGGCAGTGACTTGTTAACCAATCTTGGGCCAGCTTTGCGCCGTGAGCGGGCGCTCCATCTTGCTGCAAAATGAACTGATTTCCCAAGACAGTGTGACAGTCATCGACAAGCTTAGGCAAAAGATTCTCCACGTAGTACTTAGCATTGACTTTGGCCTTCTCGTCAATGAAATACAAGCGCCCCTTACCCTCGTAGCTGACACCTGCAGAAACCATGATGTGGGGAGAGAACTTGGCTCTCTCGACCAACAGACGGCTTGGATGGATATCGGCTTTTTTCGTCGTCGCCCAGAAGCGGTTGTTTTGATTATTAATGGGTGGATTGATGTAAAAGATCTTTTCATCAGTGAAGAAAACCTTTTTTGTCGCTACTATATGCAAAAATATGATTTTCTATTTCGTGAATGCCGTGTTCAGTTGAAAAAATGCAGTTCTTACTTCTGCCTGATGTCATGATCACAAATATAAAGATACTGACATAAAATTTTCAAATAATATGCAAAAATATGTTACGAATAAGAATAAAAATATTTGTAACAAAATATTCAGCGGTTTTTGAGAAATCGCAATTTTCGTAATGGGGTATTTTTTTCGGCCGCACCCTGTATATGGAGGTAAGAAATGAAGTTTGGGTTATTTCTGTGTGTAATGAAAGACGCATGTGTATCAAAGAGTGTTATAAGACTCAGAATAAGAAGTTAAACGAGATGCAATGAGCAGTGACTAACCAGAAAGGATGCATTCAGACCAGACTGGCAGTAACGTGTTGAGGCTGGGATGCATGTTTCCGTAGAGGCAATGGATGGGATGAGGTGGCCGATAGCAAAGGTTTCTAAGGACGATGGAACATTAGGCTTAAGCGGTGACCTAATGTTGAGAGAGTACAGAAGATATTCATTGTTTGTAGGCGAGAGGATGAAAAAGTTAGGTCAGGTGTTGAATGTCTTCACGGCCGGTATTTGGGTGAATATCGTTACAGAGATCAGGTGTTGAATGTCTTCACGGCCGGTATTTGGGTGAATATCGTTACAGAGATCAGGTGTTGAATGTCTTCACGGACGTTATTGGGTTTATATCGTTACAGGGTAAAATTACCAACAGCGTTGTAACAGGTTTAGTAGACGATGCATATATCTACAGACGGTTGTAAAGGAGAGATAAAACCAGGATGAATGAAATTTGCAGAATAGCAGTGAAAAGTGTTAAGCTGGGGTAGAAGAATAGGTTTAATGACCAGAAGGGATTTAGTGTTAAGCGGCAAAGCAGAAGCGGCAGTAAAAGTGCCACCAGCGTAGACGTTGATTTACATCGTCCTCAAGGTGGTGAACTGAAGAGAATGTGGACCAGAAAAAGACGCGGGACGTATAGCACAATGGAAGCCAGAGAAAAATTACTAATTGACCTGAGGGAACACACAGCCTGGACAAAGACAGGAAAGCACTCACTTTATAGGCTGAAAGTGTAAAATCGTATAGATCAACGTCAGAGTTAAGTGAACTGATGAATAGTGTCTAAGGCAGTCAGAGGAAAACAACGAAGACACCATTTCTCTTTGTTTCTCATTGTCTTCTGTCTGTCTGTCTGTCTGTCTGTCTGTCTGTCTGTCTGTCTGTCTGTCTGTCTGTCTGTCTGTCGGGAAAAGTGATATCTCTAACACTTTGTAGCGGTGTCTTCTCTGTCGGTTAACTTAAAGGATCGCTCCTCTGTCGGCTTTCATTTTCTTGCCTGACATAAATCCAAAAGTTACTCCCAAAGGCGTAAAGGAAGTATAGGCTAACACTGAACACTGAAAACTAACAAATATAATACAGGCACTCAAAAATACGACCATAAACGTAAAGGCTGCTATTTTGTATACCGGTATTGAAATCTTCTTCCGCAATTCCACTCTTTGTCCATAACAATGAGGTTATTTCGGGATATCTGCAGAATACGATGACACCATAAAAGGATTACGTCAGAAAATCTACGATGAGGTCATCAAAGTATGACGCGAAGAATAATTGTGACGTAGATTAAATCGATTTGAACGCTCAGAGAACTGATAATCATTATAATAGGGGTCAAGAAATTCTGCTGCAATAAACTGATTTATGGAAGGTGGTTTTATTGAGGCTTTCGTCGTATAGAATCAACTAAAGGGTTTTCCAAGCCAAACATATATAGAATCTGAAATGCGAAAGAATTAGAGAAAGAGACATACACAGTGGAGACAGATGCAGATAAACAGATAGGAGGAAGGTTAGCGAAAAGGAAAATTCCTCAGTAAAAGCAGATGAAACGAAAGTGTGACTGACCATTCATAGACAGAGCTGGGCAGACAGACAGGAAAGAAAGATGGATAGAAAGAAAACAAATAAAAGAATTATAAAGACAGACAGACAGACAAACAGACAGAAAGACAGACTGGAAAAGAGACAGACAGAGAAAGTCACTAAATGGGAAAGATAATCAAAGCGGGGGAGATTTCGGCGAAAGGATGACTAATCGTTATCTGATGTAGATAGAGAAAGAGACAGAAACAGAAACAGAGACAGAGACAGAGAGACAGACGACCAATGCAATTAAGGAAATAAGGATAGTCGCGGCGTACGAAAGTTCAATAAATGACTGAACGATGACGTTCCCTAATTTTTCAGTCGTCTGCCGAGCGACTGACTCTGCCTCCTCTCCCCCTCTGCGGTTTCACATCATCGTCGTCGTCGTCGTCGTCGTCATCGTCGTCGTCGTCGTCGTTTGCCAATCTGGCTTAATACGTGTAAACTGTGTCGAACCAGAGACCAACGACCGTCGTTGGTTGGACGGCGTCACGAGTCCTGATGAATGTCAAACGCAAATGCGATTTATGTCGACGCTCATAAAACTCGCCAGGCGTGCGTGACCTCACTCCGGGACGTATATAAGGGGCAACGAGCTATTCGTCCGACTGGGATGCAGCAATAAAGAGGGAGATTTCGACGGAGGCGAGTTGAAGGGAGTCGATGAATCGAAGGATATGAATCCCTGTGTTTATCCGGTGCAGACCAATTCCTGGTAATACCGTACAGTACACTAACGTGGCTGGAAGGGCACACAGCGATATGGTAGAGTAAGGTAAGAATATGGTCAGATAAGGTAAGGCATGGTAAGATAGAAAGACAGTCAGAAAAGGGGTAAGAATAAAATTAGTCTGCACTGGCTTAACACCAGACACCAATGTGCTAGAAGAACAAGAAAAGATAGAGTAAGATAAGATAGGGAAAGGTATATAAGATAGAAAGACAGTTAGAAAGGATAAGGAATGAAACAGAAAGAAATCTAGATTAAAAGAGTTCGGTTAGGCAAAGCAAGGTAGGTTGAACAGGAAGGAAAATCAAAAGAATAAAATGAAATCAATTGAGATAAAGAGAGCAGAGACACGCAGACCTGAACAAAGTGATAAAGATAGCAGAAGGAAGAGAGAGAATAAAGGAGAGACAGAGAAAGAGAGAAAGAGTGCGCTACAGACAGAGAAAGAGAAGAAGAAAAAAGAAAGAATAAAGGAGAGAGAGACAGAGAGAGAGACAGAGAGAGAGACAGAAACAGAGACAGATAGGCAGAGACAGAGAGAAAGAAAGAAAGACATGATTATTTTGTTCTCGTATACTTCGTCTGTTGCAGTTGTTGGAACACTCACCAGACGACTGGGTTTCTGTGGATCATCAAGGCACCGATAGCCCTATCGATTCTCGTGAGTTCATCTCAACGCCTTCAGTTATTTGGTTTCTGTCTCATCCCAGGTGAATACATCACCTGTCAAGTGCTTTGTCGCTACAGCTGCTGCTGCTGCTGCTGCTGATGCGGCTGCATTGATCAGACTGATGATGATGCCGGGTTTATTGCTCCTCGAGGAAGAGATGCGTGATCGGTCGAGGAACTTTCAGGAGTTGCGCTAAATGAATAGGGCCTTTGAGATATTAGCGAAGGCGCTATATAAATGTCAACATACATTCAAACGTACATACAAACACATTTTAGTTAAGACCTGTTCTTTGTATTAATATTTCTAAAATTTAATGTGTCTAAAAAATCTAACTACATTTCTGACTATCACAGTGCTGTCCTGTCCGGTTAAAACCTAAAAGGCCAACCAATTGACCACGAACAGGACACGAATGTTCCCTGAGCTTTTATTGTCATTGTCTTCTTGAACATGCATAAACCTCCGGAGTTCTTACGAGAGTATAATTATGAGCACAATAAGGCCGATGAGAGCGAGAGCTACTTGTAATAAGACAGCTTGCTAGGAATCATACCCTAACCTGCCCGAGCGGATGACAAAAGTGTCTATAGTTACTAGATATAATAATAAACTTTGCTATCGTAGCCTGATGTTACTTAGGGCCTAGCAGGCAACACAGAGACTGCTAGAACTACGACTTGCTCTTCCTGTCTACCACTAATTATTACGAGTGTTAAACTATAAAGGTTGCTCCTATAGCCTAAGGGTGCATGGTGGATTCCAATTTGCTGATACGTTAACGTATACTTTGACATTGATTCCCTATAACCGAAAATGTCAGGTCTTAGTTATGGTATTAGTTATGGGAGGGATCACCAGACTTACTTTAGTGAAATCTGTTTGCTGACTAATACGAACTAGGAACTACGTCACTGAAAAGGGAGTGGTCTTGGTTCGCAACTCGCCTCTTGTTTGTTCGTCACTCAGCAAGTTTTTATCAATTTCCTTGTCTACTCCATCTCCGATGCAGCTTAGGTTAAAGTGACTTGGACGAGAAACCTGACGCGCTTATATCTGCGTCGCGTCTCTCTTTCCCATCGGAGCTGTTGGCAACATAGCTGACTGCGATCAATTTTGCAAGTGAAGCATGTTTCCAATCCCATCCTCTTCCTGTACGTCCTCTCTTAAATTTTAGGGTGGCATTTTAATGCAATGCTCTACATGTAGGCTAGCCTATAAGGGAACTTAGCTGTACGCTCCTGCTTGCTAACTTATACATTTCAACACAATGATATTACTGATGCTCGGATTATTTTGTTCTCAGCAGTTTATTATTATTATCGTTATTATTATTGTGATTATAATTTTTTTCTTATTATTTTGATTATTATGATTATTTTTATCACCGTCATCATCATCAGCATTAGTATTATCACTTATCATAATTATTTTTTTACCCCATGACATCTCTCTTTTAATATTATAGCCTATCGATGAGCAGATAACGAAATTAACACGTTGCTTCTGGTTTATCAGATAAACTTTGCGTTCTTCTTGAACATTCTTCGAATCCTCTACACGAAAATGACGCTGAATCGCATTTCCGCTGGAGGCAAAGACCTCATCAAACGGTATGAATCACGAAAGCAACAGATTTTTTCATTTGTTTATCTATAGTTTTATAGTTTATTACTGTAAAATATATACCGTAATGGGCCAGTAATTCCTGATCTCATTAAATAAAATAAAACAAATGAGCATGTTAACTCTTAAGTAATTATTATTTATTTAATTATTCAGTAATTCATTCTAACAGAAATAAATAATGCGTTTTTTTCTATTTTGAATTTCTGTGCATATAAGGCGTAAAATCAAGCAAGATTTGTTAATAAATTTATAAATTTATTTATATGGCACTATTTTTCAGTGACGGGCATCTATCGATGGCGCTTCAGGACTTGGTCGATATCTACACATATATGTTGTCTAAGCGAATAAACAAATACATGAGACATAGGGCCTACAAGTTCTACATGCACGCATACTAACTTTGCCTCGATTGTGACATTATATAATGCAAGCCTAATTGGAAGTTTTACCTAGAGTCACGATCATTCCCAATTGTTGTCCAATTCACCACAAGTGTTACTAGTAGCGCTATATAAGTCTGCAGAACGATGATTTCTCGTGATATTATCGTCCAATAGTGCAGTATAAAAACGTCAGTGTTACGACGTCCTAAGTGTCATCAGCAAAATAGTCTACGCCTACGCGTCACGTTACGGAAACAATAACAAAACACTTCAAAGTGACAGCGATTATGGCTTTCGTATGATTAATAATAATAATAATAATAATAATAATAATAATAATAATAATAATAATAATAATAATAATAATAATAATAATAGTAATAATAATGATAATGATAATGATGATGTTGATGATGATGATGATGATGATGATGATGATGATGATGATGATGATGATGATGATGATGATGATGATGATGATGATGATGATGATGATGATGATGATGATGATGATGATGATGATGATGATGATAATAATAATAATAATAATAATAATAATAATAATAATAATAATAATAATAATAATAGAATCCAAGTACGAAATAGAATCAGAGTAGAAATTCTAATCAAAGTAGAGATTCTAATCAAACTGAAAATGAATAAAAGTAGAGATTAGTATCAGAGTAGAGATTAGAACCAGAGCATAGGTTTGAATCAAAGTAGACGCATTGATTGCAATTAAATGATCATAATCTATTAATCTGATTGCAGGAGACTGGCGAAATCCATCCTTGTTCTCATTCCTCTCTTCGGAGTGCCCTACGTCGTGTTCCTCGTTCTTCTCGAACAGAATATAACGGAGTCCGTTGCAGTAGTCAAGCTCTACTGTGAGATGGCATTCAACTCGTTCAATGTATGTTTATCTCCACGTTATATATAATTATATATTTATTTAGAGATGACGTTTATGTCGTCCTGTACAATGAATACACGGCCTACATATTTTGCATCCAGTAAGTCTACTATTGATATTGATGAAAATGTCCATTGAAACAATAGAAACATTATAAACACCACAGACAAGAGCTTTTCAAAGAACTCTTTAGACTCTGTTTATATAATTGTTGCTGATGATTTAAGTCGTTGTTTAAATAACTGTTTAAATGTGTTATGTATTGCTTGCTAATATTTGCACACGAAAGTGTACTACTGTATTAATTATATTGCAATGAATACATGCCCATCCTCAGCGTCTAGTGTGGATGTTGATGGTGAATCATGCAGACCCACCCTGTTGTTGAATTGCTGCGGCCGTGTTTGCGCTTCAGCCGAAAGATCCTTCAACCCTCCCGTCATCACTTTTCTGAAGAGTAGGATTGTAAAGAGAGGCGTGTAAACAGGTCACTTATACTGTCCACTGCTACCTCAATCTCTCTCTACCGATCCCTGATCAGAAGAGGACCCATCCCAGTGTAGGTCAGGCCAGGTCGAACATGTAGTATCTGCTTATGAGTTTCACGAAGCACAAAGAGCAATGGTAGATCGTCCAACCGTCCTTAAAAACTGTGTGAGATGACAGACAATAATTGCTATTACAAGAAATTACAATTGCAGTCACAGCTACTCAAATTACATTCACAGTAACGGCCTTAGTTACATTTACAACTACGATTGAAGTTACAGTTACGGACTCCGTTAGAGACACAGCTGCAGCTACACTTACAGTCACAGTTACATCTACAGTTACAGTTGCAAGTACAGCTACAATTACAGTTACAGTACAGCCACAGCTACGGTTACAACTTCAATTACAGTTACAGCCACTGCTACAGTGGGAGTTACAGCCATAGTTACAGCCACAGTTGCAGCTACAATAGCAGGTACAGTTATGATTGCAGTTATAGATACAGTTACTGACAAAGTTATAGTTACAATTACAGATACAGTTGAAGTTACATGTACGGCAACACCCACAGTTAGAGTTACAAGTGAAGTTGCAGTTACATGTACAACTACAAAAACAGCAACAGTCAAAGTTAGCCTACAGTCACAGTTACAGTTACAGTTACGTGATCGGCTTCTAGATCAAGCATTGTCTCCGACAGTACCCCTTTGGAGAGTCATTCAGTGCATGAGTTGACGATGTCCAGCGATTCATAATTGCATTTCAGCTGAGGGTAATAATTATGATTTGTTTCTTCTCTTCAGGGTCTGGTCGTGGCCATCTTGTTTTGCTTCGCCAATTTTGAGGTATTATTATTATTACACGTTACATCATATTACATTATATCATTTAGCATTAGGGTAAGCAACGTCATCGTGTATATCAGTATTGCAATGGACACTCGACCGAATTAGCTCTTCGATTAATTATGCAAAGTTTAACTAATTAGTTTAAATTTAAACGAATCTGTTTAATTATTGCATTAATTTTTGTATCTTTGTTATTGTGCTACCATGTTATTTGGTGAATTAAACATTTATATATTAAATTGCATTAAGTTGCATAACTTGACTTCGCTTTATTTTACTTCACATTATTTTACATTGCATTCATTATCTTGCATCACAGCAAAGTGCATTGCATTCCATTATGTTTTGCAATATTTTACATCACATTGCCCTGGGTGATATTGCATTAGTTCGCACGACGTTACTTACATCATTTGACAAGTACCTGACCCTCCTGATCACGTGACTATTCTTTATAACATTAATTACATAACTTGACAAATTATTACGATGTATTAGATTTGTGACATTACATTGCTCTGTAGGTGCAGGCCGAGCTTCGGAAGCAATGGCATCGCATTCGAACGGGGACCTACTGCGGTGGCGTAGACGGCGGCGGCGGCGGCTGCCTGGGTCTATCGACGAAGCAGCAGCGGTCACAGGCGGCCAGAGGGTCGACGAACCCCTTCCTCCTCAACGACTACGGGGCTCCTTGTCGTCGCATGGTCATTGCCACCGTCCATCCCTGTCGACCGCGGCGCCGTCTCTTCCTCCGCGACGGCGGCCACGGGCAGCGAAGAAGGTTCAGCAACAACAGCAGCAGCCGAGGGGAGATAGATCACCATCCCCGTAGAAGTCATAGGGTCAGTCTCAACAGCGCATGCTCCACGTCGAGGATCCTCCCTGATGAGGATGACGTCATACGCGTGACGTCCAAACCGGAAGTCATTATTCCATCCATAGCGGAAATGGAGGAGGCGGACAAGAGATGCGCTGAATTACTAGACAGTCGGACGACTATCAATCTGTTGCCACTGACATCTAAATATAACTGATTATTCGACTTGAACTGGAGCCAATCGGCCGCCATTTTTGCTGCTCTTGACAGCGTACTGAAAAGTCGGATATATTTGGACCAGTCTTCTGCTATTTTGTTACCAGTTATTTGCATCGGAAGATTCAGTTCTAATAAGTATTGGTTTCAACGGTTTGTTATCAAAGATTCGCAAAACTTCGAAGTCTGACCTGCGACTATTCGTCTGACTGGTTGTCGGTTATACGTTGCTTCAGACAACGGCTTGTTGCACTTGTGGCAGCATAACTGGCCTTTCAATCATCCATTCATTCACTCGTTCGTGTGTTCGTTCATTCGTATAATTAGCATGTTTGCATAGACTATTACGCTTTTGTTTTGTGACAGCTAACGTGGTAGCAACTTGTGTTTGTCCTGCAGCCAGCAGTTATACAGTCAAACTGTAAAGTAAACCTTATTAAACCTAACCTAAACTTACCTCACCTTGCCTTTTCTTATCTTACTTTTCTTGTCTTACTTTTACCTTACTTTGCCTTAAGTTAGCGTTCTGAGAGTTTCAAACTAGGCGCTATATAATATTTATATAGATAGTGCCTAATTTTAAACTCTCCAAGCGTTGATACAAATATAGGCCTATAATGTAGCTTTCGTTTGTAGAAATGCGTGGCACATTTATTTTCAGCAACGAACTACATTCAGATTAATTATTTATCGTAAACATATTCTGTAACGTGCCAATGACTATTTCAAGTTTTTGAG
>JACEVL010000225.1:22500-30000 GCA_020284085.1 Aporrectodea caliginosa | reverse complement strand
AAGGACGAGTATAAGAAGAGAAATAACGATCTGATTGAGGAGAATGCCCGACTGCAGAAGGAGAACCAATCGTTGCAAGAGCACAGCCATCGCATGTTCGACGCAGAAATCGAGGCCCGGATGCAGTACGTCCAAGATCTGGAAAAGAAATCTGGTCAGCTGATCGTCCAGTACGACGAAATGCAGATCAAGTTCCGGTTAGTCTCTTTCTGCTCTTCCGGTTGATGGCGAGATAAGATTTGTCTGACAGGATCGCGAAGAGTCGTCAGGTATTGAGTCGAATTAAGAATTAAGCTAAGGATGATAAGAACTACATACCTAGGGTTCTCTGTTATAGGAGCGTGCTAAAAAAAAATAACCCCTGAACAAACAATAACCTACAGAATTCTACATCACTAACCTCATTTCACTTTACCTTGTAAACGTGTTGCGGCTTGTCAACCTGATTTACATTAAACGAATAAACGAATATTCATTCATTCATTCATTCATTCATTCATTCAGAGCATTTATATAGCGCCTCTTCAAGAAGCTACTCAGAAGCGCTCCCGGCCCAGCCACGACTAAAGAAAAAAGACTTGAGGGACTTGTAGAACCCTGCCGGTTGGCTCACAAGTAAAGAGCGGAGCTTAAGCGGGAGGTCATTCCAGGTGGAAGGTCCCACAACCGAAAAAGCACGGCGCTGCTTAACAGCCAAGCGTGCCCGTGGAAAGAACTCGATCTAGTCGCCCCAGAACCCCAAGAGGAAGGCCAGCAAGTAGGGAGCAACAGTTATAATAAGAAGAACTAAGAGTATAATAGTGATGATTGCAAGTGCCAAAGCAGACTCCGTACCTCTGGGTTCGTGATTTAGGGAACGCGCAAGTGTGGAAATTTACAGCTCTTGCTTGTAGTCGTGTTTGCCATTCAGTCATGATGATGATGATGCCCGAAGGCAGGTCCATTGGCTTTTATGCCACACGGGATGAGATGAGTGAGGTGATTTCCCGTTGCCTTCCTCACAGACAATTATGGGTGAGCAACTTATCCAGGGTCGCTACGCAGTGACTTGAGGTAGATTCGGACCAGCGACCCTCCTGTTGCAAAGCACACAACATACCGCCACATCACCCAGTCCCGCAGCCATACGGACCTTCCAAGTTTCGAACTCTTCGACGGCTCGGCTCAGTGGTTTCAATAGACGAGGCTACATGTAGTAGGCCTAAGCAAGGACCTTAACAATACCTTCTTTGCCGTTATCGCTGTGTATTGATACTTTTCCTAGGGAGATGGAAAACGCCGTGTCACACAAGGACTTCGGATTTACCTCAGAACTGGAGATGGAGAAAGAGAAACTAAAGGAGATGCAGGCCAAGGTCGACCGTAAGCACAAGTTCATGTCTCATCTATATGTATATACATGTATGTATGCATGCATACATGTATGTGTCTATACTCTATACATGCATGAATGTACGAATGTATGCATGTATGCAAGTATGCAGCGTATATTATGTAGGCTCCTGAACTTTGTAAGGAGAATATCATTACGGTATTGAGATTTCATATGATATCAAGGAATTTAATCAACGAATGAACGAATGAATAATATGAACTTTACGTTCTGACGTCAGTACTTGAATTAGAGACAGATTCATGATTTACAAATGCTTAAATACCTGTACTATACAATATATCAGTTATGAACGTATAAGAGGCGCTTGCTGGTCTGTGTAATATGTTGTTTGTGGGTTCTATTGTCGTGCTTCGCAATATTGATGGTCCTTATACCGTGACCAGCTCCAATTTCATGAATTCCAAAGCTTTCCAACAGCGTTGAAAATCACTTTTAAAGCAGATGTCTCTTGAAAGTTGCATTCAAAGTTGGTCCGAAACTTTGGAATTCACAGCCTAGTTCTTCGCTTTCAGTCAGTTCTGAAAATGCCATAAAGTCTAAACTTAGGACGCATCTGTTTCAACTTGCTCTTCGACCGTTGCCTGACTTCTTTTTGCGTCTCTGACTCTCTGGAAACTCGCATTTCAACCGGGATTCTCCAACTAATGACGAGTTTTGACTGCAGTTTCACCCGAAGCAACTATTTATTAATGGCTTATATATTAAAATATTAATCTTCGTTAATTACAATTCAAACTGACAGTATGATTACAATTCATAGGATGAACCGATGATCCCAAGTTATTACAGGAGTCGAATTTAGCTGTTTGGCAGCCATGCATGGCGCCATCACGTCATACTACTCATTTTTCATCGCCATCTGGCGAATGAAAGGCTGAGTGGACTTATGACAACAGCGTTATTACAGAAGTCGATCATTATATTAAACATGTTGTCTGAGCTACTATTTTTTTTATAGTTTGTCGATGTTTGTGATCTTGTTGGAAGGAGTGACGACGCAGCTTCAGCAGTTGACCAGGCTGAGAGCCAAGAGGGACCCTCTGCAGACGAGCGCCCACACATTCGTCAGGCAGAGGAACGAGGCCCTCGATTTCATCATGGACAGAGGAAAGGACATCCAGGTATACCCAAGGAAATCAAATCGCAACGATTTTACTTGGACTCGACGGCGCATGAACCGGTCAACAAAGCAATGGCTGATTGCACTGATTAATTAATTAACCTTTGATTAATCCCAAGATCTCATTTGCAGCGGAGTTCGATAGAGGCCGCCAGTGCATTGAATTTAGCCTATGTTCCATATTGCGTCGAATTGAACACCTGACCAGAAATTTAGCTATATATAGCGCAATGTAAATAACCTAGATATAATTATTATATTTAGCGCCTTCTCGTAGTTTTCGAAGGTTCATAACCATCAAACTACAGCGGATAGGTTCGTTTACCTGTTTATATATGAACGAAGTGGTAGGCATACCTCTGAATTTTATTGCTTTCTTTACCTTTGTAGTTTGCTACCTTTGTTTATTATTAAGCTTACTATTACTATTACTACTACTACTACTACTACTACTATTATTATTATTATTATTATTATTATTATTATTATTATTATCATTATTATCATTATTATTATCATTATTATTATTATTATTATTATCATTATTATTATTATTATTATTATTATTATTATTATTATTATTATTATTATTATTACTATTATTGTCATTGTTATAGTTGTTAAAAGCAAAATTCGATGACGCTGAAAATTTATTTATTTCTAGGGTCGTCAAAAAGAAAATTTCTTACTTTACCAGCAGGTCGAACAACTCGAGCTAATGGTAACAAAACTGCAAGACGAGTAAGGAAGCAGCTACTACTGTTATCGCTATCGTTATCGTTAACGTCACCTAAACTGCTATGAATATATCGCCATTGCGACGGCCATTTGGTTCTTATCGTTCACATTATCGCAACTGTCATGACTAAGCTTATTTGCAGTTCCTGATTTATTTTGATCGTTTTTCGTTTAATCTACAGCTATTGCTAATCCTTTATCCGTTGCCCTATCTCCGTTGCTTTAGCTACTACTCTTGCTATACCTATCTCCGTTGCTTTAGCTACTATTTGTTGTTATTCCTATATCCGTTGTTTTAGCTATTGCTAATTGCTATTTCTATATCTGTTGCCCTATATCCGTTGCTTTACCTAAGTGCTATTGCTATTCCTATATCCGTTGCTCTAGGCCCTATATCAGTTGTTTTAACTACTGCTATTGCTATTCCTATATCCATTGTTTTAGCTACTGCTATTGCTATTCCTATATCCGTTGCCCTATATCCATTAATTTAGCTACTGCTATTGCTACAAACTCCACCACTACTCGTAGTTTCAACAGTGCCAGGTAGTGCCAGTCCCAAACCTAGAAAAGAGGCGGGCGACGTCAATGATACTGGTGGCCATAAGAAGTCGTTGGACACTGGAACTGCTACTTCAATCGCTACTGCTGTTCGTTCCTGTTAATAGTGCTATTGCTTCAATAGACTGAGAGATCTATTGCGCCTCTGAGTAGGTTTCTTGAAGAGGCGCTATATAAATATCCGGAATGAATGAATGAATGAATGAATGAATGAATTACAATTGTCTGTACAGAGTCGGGAAGATGAAAGAGAAGTCAAGCAGCT
The DNA here is from genome assembly GCA_020284085.1 of Aporrectodea caliginosa. NCBI lineage: Eukaryota > Metazoa > Annelida > Clitellata > Crassiclitellata > Lumbricidae > Aporrectodea > Aporrectodea caliginosa. The sequence continues at coordinate 25,920 of JACEVL010000225.1, read as the reverse complement.
AAACTGGGATGACGGTGACAGAAGAAAAGTGACGAAGAAGAAGAAGATGGAGAATATCAGACTTCAAAGAACAGCAGCACGCACAAGAACAAAAGAAAAATATGAAAACATTATTAATGACAGAATTAAAAACTGCTATTGCCAAGGTATAATAAAACGCGACTGCCAAAATATTAAAACAGCTATTTCCAAAAGCACGAAAACTAGGCCTACTACTGCTTAAAATATAAACACTTCAGCTTTCTGTAAATCAGAATTGTGCTGATACTAACGCTATTGGTAGATGTTAATGCTGCTGCAGAAATATTATGAATGCCAAATGAGAGGCTATGATCGCCTGTTAGCCTGCAGTAGTGTGTCATTATAAAAGGACCCTGATCGTCGGTATACCAAGAAACATTCCAGACAAGTTCCGGCTGAGTTAATTTACTAATGTAGGCCGTTTAAAGAACCGCAAATTACTGCAGGAAATTATTAGGCCTACAACAAATGTTTGTGGATCCTACATCTAATTTATCCGGCATAGGCCTTTAAGTAGGCCTAGCTCCTGGAGTATAACAAACACTAATGGTAGGCCTACCCAGAATGCGCGTAGACATCAACCGTTTGGTATTAGGCCATTGTAACTGTGGCCTACGCTCTTAAAAGCAGGCTTCATGGCTGGAATCAGCAGACACAACTGTAACTGCTCGCAGATACCTACTGTCATAAAGGTAGAATCGCTGTGGCCTACACTCTCGAAAGTAGTGTCTGGAAATAGTACACTAACGTAGCTAGAACTCTCGCGGACATTAACTGTGTGGTACCTATAGCCACTATTACTGTGGCCCACAATCAGACGTTATACTGTTGGTCTTTTATATAGCAATTCGATCGAACTGTCTGGTTGTAGACGATAATGTGTCCAACTTTCGCCAAGGTCGATCCGTCTTGCTGAAGTATAGATGACCTAGCAACCTACGAGAAAAGCTCCGCCGCGATCTTTGCTTATCTCTTATGGCGGTCTGCGTTCGAAACACGTTCTGTTCTCGACCTGTCTGGAAAGTGGTTTTGCGTTGTCAGTTCGGGAGTGTTTCTGAAGGGTTTCTCTTCTTCAACAGACGCTATGCAAAGACGCGTTTATGGGTTATCAATAAATGCGCTGTTGAGCAGTCAGACAGGTTAAGTTTATTTATATACACATCATGTCTAATTATTTATATAGCGCCTGCCCAGAACTAATATATCCTAATCCGGAAACTACTACATGTAGGTACCTGGTACCCGTTGTCATGTCAATCTAGTTCCATGAACTTCTACCATCAGCAGCAGTCGTTAAGTCATAAAATCGAAATCAGTCGCTAAACTATGGACTGAAGTCATTAAGTTTTAAAAATCATTGTTCCGCCGTTAAGCTAGCGACTTTGTTCGCTTAGGCAGGCTACGAGTAACTGGACAAACAAACAAATATAATTAGCATCCACGACAATCACGCATTGTAATTTTGGTATAACCAGCATCGAATGATTGCAGCATGTTACATACATGTACTCTAGACCTTCTGAGGCTAAAACTGATTTAATTATGATACAGTACTGTAACAGTCCAATACAACTAGGCCTATATTTGATATTTTTTGCCCTCCTTCCGAAGTTCAGAACAGCTACCATACGACAGAATATTGATGTCTTTCTCAGGCTCAAAGTCCCTCTAAGTAACTGCCTCGGGCGAGTCTTGAGTCCGTACTCTGCCCTTGCAGGCCGAGCGCTCTAACCAATCGGCCACCATGCCATACACACTACACAGGCCTACTGTTAGCTTTGTTTATTCCGTTGTTTGTTACACTGCTCAACTGCTGCTCATTACTCAATGGATTACTCAATATAAAATGGATTTTAGGCTGAGCTTGTTCTTCAGTGCCAGTCGATAAGTCCAAGCGACTATAGTCGGTTTATAAGAATCCCACTTAGTCGACTTAGTAATTAAGTCAGTCGTTACACTCATCAAGTCGGTCGGCGATTCTTTGGCGCCTGAATAAGTTGACAACGAGTATGTAAACAATTCGAAGCAGGTGGGATTTTCATTTCTGACCTAAACGATATTACAGAACCAGCGTGGCGGGGCGAACAGAAACTGGCAGTGAACTCAAATGCCTTGTATCTGTGTCTCGTGATATTCTATCCCCCTAAAGAATATCCCCCGGATGGTATAAACCGGTGTAAAGTATCCGGAGGATAAAGATACGCAACTTAAGAAAATTTATAAAAGATACGCAACTTAAGAAAATTTATGTGTACAATAAATCCAAACAGTACGACTGAATACACTTAGAAACTGCAATAATGCAAACTAAACGGATACTCCATTTCGCTAAGGGGGATACTCATTCAGTGGAATACTCTGTTTCGTGACACCGGCGACAGGGAAAGACCGAAAACCTAGTGCTGCAGATTTTGATACGAAGCACAATGAATGTCTGAGCATCAAAAGAGCGAGAGTGGTAACCTGAGGTGAGCAAAGACAAGAGATGTAAATTAATTTATGAACTATTATAATTAACGCTATAAACTGGATTATTTGTTCTATAGAAAGCCAAGACAACGATATCAATATGGGGTGATGTTCTGGAATTCCGGTGTATTTGTTAGAGCACTGATCAAGGAGTTCTAGTTCATTTGTAATTCATTAGCAGGTGCATTTAGTAATGAATGCAATTTTTGCTTTACAAAAGTTAAGAGGAAAGTATTATCAAACGTACTTTAAATTGACTGTTTAAATGCATAGATCTATTTCCTTTTCCATAATTTCCTTCTCCCTCCCACTCAGCTCCTCTTGTTCGATTCTTTCTTTGGCTCGTCTCTTCCCTCCTTTCGTCTGCCAGACACTGCGTTTTGTTTTGTTAAAAACAAATAAAAGCATAATAATTATGCTTGTATTTGTTTTTATTTGGCTATAATAGGCCCCTATCTCGAAAATTGGGTCACGTCTAGTACGCCTATAGGATAGCTTCCGACTTTCATCCGATTTCTGCTGTACTGCACCCATAACCTTAATGTCTTAATCAGTCAACTTCTCATTTTGGTGCAATCAAACAGTTTAAAATCTGAATTTATGTCTGTGACGCAGTTTAAAAGTGAGTCATAGTTTTCAAGACGACCGAGAAAATTGAGCGTTAGCTAATGGACTCAAAACATTCCGTGGCACAGTAGGTCTCGTTTGCGGAAGTCTCGTTTGTGAAAACAGACTTGCACTTTGCGCTTAAGTAGGCCGATTTGCTGCGGGAACCGCGTGACAGCACTAGCTATAAAATTTCAGCAGGTCGCGTCAGGGTCATATGGGAGTTATGCTATTCAGCCGGTCGAACAACTGAAATAGGTTAGTTTCGCGAAGTAATCGACGATGCACTATTGTATTTATTTCCACAAATTTCTGAGGCAACGG
>JACEVL010000225.1:0-17500 GCA_020284085.1 Aporrectodea caliginosa | reverse complement strand
AAACTGAGGAGCTCGAGCCCGCAGCTCTCGAGAAAGGCAATTCCAGCTGGTGGGTCCAACATATGCAAAGCGTCTGGACTGAACTGTAGCAGTATGCATACGGGGGACTGTCAAGCGTCTATGGGCAGCCTTAATCATAATCATCATCGTTATCATCATCAGCATTGTCACTGACACGTCAATCTCTCAGGATTCTTTCACATTATTATCAACTTCTCATTATTGTCATTACCATGTTTATTATTGCTATTACAATTATTTTCCAGTCACAGAAATGATCTCTCATTGTGTAAATATTTCTTCGGAGAATACAAGTTATTATTTCTATTACAATTATTTTCCAGTGATAGAAATGATCTCTCATGGTGTAAAAATTTTTCGGGAGAATACAAGTTATTATTTCTATTACAATTATTTTCCAGTAATAGAAATGGTCTCACATGGTGTAAAAATTTCTCTAGAGAATAAAAGTAATTATTTATATTACAATTATTTTCCACTGATAGAATTGATCTCTCAGGGTGTAAAATATTTCTCTGGAGAATAAAAGTAAGTTCTGGAACGACCAGATGAATGCTACTTTTCTTCGCAGGACGTCCTCCTGGACGCTGACCTGGCTGCTCTCTGGGACAGCGTCGTCTTCAACGCAGGTTTCGTAGCCGTCCGTCCCACTGCATATGGTCGCCACGTCTACGAAACGATGAAAAAGATAACATCCCGCTATCGGAAGGTGGATGACCAGCGAGCAATGAACATAGCCATCGCGCGCATGCGCAGGGTCTACGAGAAGAACGGCTTCCGGGCGGCCACCCTCGACCGGAAACGGTATCTGTGCGGCTACGATTACTTCGAGAAGGGCGACCGGATGTTCGCCGACGAGAATCCGTGTGAGAACTGCATGGTCATCCATAATAACTGGATAGTCAGCAAAGAGGCGAAGGTCTACCGGTTCAAGGAACACCTGTTCTGGATGCACGACAAAGGTCGGTTGGATCTCTGTCATCTACCTCTCAGTCTACCTCTAGAGCGCTCCGGAAAGAGTTCATCTAGCGCCTGTGTTGAATCTAAACACCAGCAGAAGTAGAGCAGTTAGTCCAACTGGAGTTATCCTAGCAGAACTGTTGCGAATGATAGGTGTTGCGGTTATTGTTGCTTTAATAGCTAGTTAGAGTGGAATTATTAGTGGAATCGTTATCGTAATCGTTATCTCCAAACTTCTAAAGCGCCACTCGAAAGCCATGCGCAGGGCACCAGCTTATTCACGAGCGCTGCGTTTAATCAGAAGGGTTGGCCGAGAGGGTAGTCCGATGGAGGTCCGAGTTCGGTTTCCAGAGGATCAGAGAGGGCAGACCCGGCAGAGACTATGTTACATGTAAGGTGGGTGTCGTTTAGGTTGACAGTTTGGAGATATATATGATCAGGTGAGTCGTGGTATAAGAGTTCTTGAAGAGCAGAGACTTTGTAGTTTCGAGTGGAAGTGGCTATACAATAAACAGCATAGGGAGTGAGTTTTCGTATTATTGATTGATTGATTGATTGGATTGATTGATTGATCGGTCATTCGGTCAGTCCGTCGGTCAGTTGGTTGGTTGATCGGTCGGTTTCGTTGATTGGTTGGCTGATTGAGGAAAAAATGAATGGTTGGTTGGTAGATTAACTTACGTTTTATTTTTCAGTGGCCTTTTGATTCATTTGTTGACTAATTTATTTTTGTTGTGATGCTTCTTTTCGGAACAGATGGCTACTACAGCAGTCGCACTCGTCGATATCTCATCTACGACAACCCCCCTCCGCCGCTGCCTCCTCCCCCTCCCACAGGGGTTACAGTCGCCCAGCCGAGGACGGACCTCGAGGAGTTAGCAGCCTTGCGGACGGCCCTGGCCTTCGGAGAACTGCTGGACCGCATCGTGATCCTGCCTCGCTTCCACTGCCTTGACCAGACAGCTCCTCGGATCAAGGAGTGTCCTCTGAACTCGCTTATCAATATATCGGCCTTCGACGAAAGCTTTGCTGGCAAGTACCGCGAGAACAGCTTCCTCCGACATCCACTCGTTCCAGCGTCGACTGCCTCCAGTCGAACGCAGCCCTACCACATCCGCATCCAAGGAGCGGAAGAGCATGAAGATTACGAGCCAGTTACCATGGCAGCCGACGCAACGGTGCTGACGGCGACGGGAAATCTGACGTCAGAGGACGTTATCAGGTGGTTTGGTGACGTTGATAGCACTGTTCTCGTCTTCGATTCCTTGTCTGTTTCGACGCCGACGTTTTCGACGACGAAGCAGACGAACGATTTTAACGATCGGACGTGGAAGGCATTCCAACGCACCAACTATCGGCAGATCAAAGCCTAGCAATCTGATCTGAGCCTGTCGAACCCAGTCCCAACAAGTGGTGTAAAAGCACGAGGGGGGCAGAGGGGGACTGTCCCCCCAAAGGTTTGACTGAGGCCTATCTGTCCCCTCCAAAAAATGCAAAAAACCGGCACCCGAAAAAATCTGTCCCCCCCCCAAAGTTATGTACAGATTTTCGCCTCTGAGTTCCATCCATTGTAATCCCATCCATTGTAGTCCCATCCAGTGTAGTCCTATATCTATTGTAGTCCCATCCAATCTAGTCCCATCCATTGTAATCCCATCCATTGTAGTCCCATCCAGTGTAGTCTATTCTATCCTAACCAATCCCAGTCAAGTCTAATTAGGTCATTTCTGGTCTGATCTGTTTTGATCTAACGTGATCCAGTGAATCCTAAATTTCCGTTACATAATGCACAAGGCATCAATCATTGGTCGCTTCAAAGGACTCGGTCGATATCCAGGCGAACAATTATTATAGACAGCGCCTACTTGGCACATATGCAAGGCACGTAGCTGGCACTTCCCTGGCACCGAACTCGTACCTAATACGCATCTACCGGAAACTATCTGCCGTTCTGGTGCTAATATGTACGCCTCCCGGAGACTGCTAATTGACGCTGTACTCTTCGTTCGGAAATATGCTGTTCGACTGTATCCTTCTCTTAGAGTAGAAAACATTTGTGATGTTGGAGCTCTAGAAGTACTGGATTGGACATGCTCTAGTGCCTCGCTACAAGAACTGACATACGCTGCGATGGAGAGGCGGCAGTGGAAGAATATAGTGAGAACGGCATCAGACACCTACGGGCGTTGAACCCATGGTCTATGATGATGGTGATAATGATGATGATGATGATGATGATGATGATGATGATGATGATGATGATGATGATGGTGATGATGATGACGACGACGACGACGACGACGATGACGATGACGATGATGATGATGATGATGATGACATTAGTGGTGATGATGATGTTGGTGATGATGATGATGATGATGATGATTATGACGATGACGACGACGACGACGACGACGACGATGACGATGACGATGATGATGATGATGATGATGATGATGATGATGATGATATTGGTGGTGATGATGATGTTGGTGATGATGATGATGATGATGGTGATGATGGTGATGATGATGATGATGATGATGATGGTGGTGGTGGTGGTGGTGGTGATGATGATGATGATGATGATGATGATGATGATGATGATGATGATGATGATGATGATGATGATGATGATAGTGCCTTTCGAAGCAACTGTGTATGGCGAATATGTCTCGAAAGAAAACTGACGTCGTTTGCCTTAGTTGTCTTTATAGGCTTATCTTTTGGAGTGCAGAGGTCCATGAAAGGCTCGAGAAAGGAAATGTATAATCGTAATTGTAACTGTAGTGTTTATTTATAAAGCGCCTCTTCAAGAAAACTCATCAAAGGTGCCTCCGACCTGATTACTCAATTGTTCTTTATGGTTTATAATATAAATTAATAAATAAATATGACACATTTTACTCAACTCCTAGGCGAGACGTTGGTTTTATTGTTTTGCTACTCGTTGCTCACGGACAGATTGTTTGGGGCCGTGACCTGTTGACCTTCCCTCCTTATCCCGCAGAAACTGAGCCACAGGAGGACCAAAATATAATGCTTATTCGTGTCTGCCTCAGTAAGTAAGTAAGTTTGTTAGTGAGTTATTCAGTTATTCAGTTATTCAGTCAATCAGTCAGTCACTCTGCCTGTCTGTTGGTCTGTCTGTCTGTTTGTCTGTCTGTCTGTCTGTCTGTCGTGTAATTATTTGCATAAGATAGACCTGTCTTTCTAATTCTTTATCGCAGAGATGTTGAACTTGCAATTCTGTAAAAGACTCTAAAGTGCCAGACAAGAATTATTAATTACCCGGAACCTGCGCCTATTACAGACCTGCGGGTCTTTGCGCATCATAGGCCTGTACTGTTCTGCTGCCTCTTCCATCGCAGCGCCTAACATAATAGGGTCAAGTTATAATTCGTCGTGTTATTACCCAGAGTTCTTCATTCTTAGCAGTAAGTCCTGTTATTACTCGTTGTTCACAGAGTTTGCGTATATTACTCTGTAGATTAGAATCTGTTTCTAGAGTCTGGGAATATAAAACAAACTAGCAAGGATCTGAGATGGATCTATCTTCAACTGGGGTAGGTCAGCGAACGATAATTATTGTGTCGAGCGTAGCGTGCTGCAAAAACCTAAATCGTGCTCAGTCGATAATTTCCACTCAACGCTCTGAATGTTGAACGCATAGTTAGGCCTATCTAGGTATGGCTTCGAATTAAACTGAGGGCCTACGCACAGCGTATAAACTCGGCTTTCTTTGGACAAAGTACGTAGCATTCAAGTATTGGTAGTACCCTCGGGCTACCAAGGGGGGGTGGTTGCCACCCCCCCCCTAGGTTTTTTTCATCTCAAACTTTTTCCGTATGGAATAAAAATTTGACCTTTTAGGTAGCTGTAGGGGGTTCATTTGCACACGTTTTGAGGTAAAATGTGAGATGATATCTCACACCGTTCAAAAGTTATACCCAATATACCCGAGGTACCAGGGGGGGTGGATACCACCCCCCCTAGATTTTTGACTATATCTTATTGGTCATTTAATATTAAGAGACACAAATTATACCATTCTATAGAGGGAATGTGGGGCTACATTTCTATGGTCACTGAGTTGACCTGAGACAACCGGAAGTGCTCAAAATAAATTATAATACGCGTAACATGCGTGAAAAATGGCTGAATGGAAGGACTCCCCCTTAGTTTTTGTCTGTAGCGTATTCATTTGTCTTCCTGGAAGAGAAACAAAGATACCATTCTTTAGAGGAATGAAGGGCTTCATTTGCATACCTACATCTTTGTCTTTTGAATACCGGAAGTGATCAAAATAAATAATAATACGCGTAATCTGTGTGAAAATGGCTGAATACAGCGTTATAACGTAAACCGATATATATGTATGGATATATATGTATGGATGTACATTTATACTATATAAACATGTGTAGGGATGATTTTGTGTATCTTTTATACATAGATTAGTTTCAAAACACACATAATCTTATATTTGTTTATCCAAAAAGTACAAAATGTACGCAATAATATACAATATTGCTAATTAATGGGTCCCGTTGTTAAAAGTGATGTAATTTCGAGGTGCATTCACATAATGTACAACTAAATACACCATTCTGTGCAGAAATGAATGCTGAATCCAATGCTATATTACAAGTTATGATATGTAAAACCAAACACGAAATCCAGGGGGGTGGTAACCACCCCCCCTTGGTAGTCCGTGTTACAAAAAAAGCTTGGTAGCCCTAGGGTTAAGTACTTAGTACTTTCATTTTATTGCCAAAGCAAACTGATTTAATGGTAGACTCGTGATTACGGTGTAGATCTAGACTGTCAAAGCGAAAAATAAGACTAACTCTAAATGTAGGCTTACAGCAAAATGCAGGCGTCTAAATGTAGGCCTACAGCAAAATGCAGGCGTCTAAATGTAGGCCTACCACAAAATACAGGCGTTTGCTGTAGCGACCGTATGATCTTCTCGACGCTGTCATTCTTAAGTCCAGTTTAGTGTTCAGGTCATTCTGACGTAACATTTATCCTCGCATAAACCTCGTAGATCTAAATAAGATTGGCTTAAATATTTAGTAAATACTGCGGTAACATTCTGTTGAATGTAAAACAACTGTAAACGAAGCTCGTTTTGCTTTAGAGCAGCGATAAAAACAAAAGGAGCATTCAAATATAAATATTCAGAATATAAAGTTAGTGTAATGTTGCGTAAGTTTGGGATTCGTTTCATCGTTTGAACTTCGTTTGGCTGAACTAGAGGACGTGGAAAGAATTCAATTATCGCTTCAGACCTAATGTTATCTAGCGATTCTGTAACGCCGTTACCATCTTTATGCACAGGGCACCAAGCACCTCAAGTAAACACTAAACCGGAGTCTGTTTGTAACCTGTTTGAGATTCTTGTTCGAAATCCAAAGAGTAGAGAGAGTCGATAATTATATTAGTCTTCCCTGCCAGCATTCCAACGTGGAGCCCATTATGTGACCTACATAGGGGTCGTCCATTAATTATGTCAACAACTTTTAGGCAGTTTTTGACCCCTCCCCTCCCTTGTCAACAACTGTCAAACATTGACGGACCCCCTAGAAAATTATGTCAACAATCCCAGAACTCCCACCCCCTACAAAAAAGAAACACTATGGCTCAATACATGCAGAATAATTTAAAAAAAATTACACTAAAAAATGCAATCTCGAATTTAAAAATATATGAGTTTAGTTTATTACCACCTTTTTAGTAGTATTAAACATTAAACACTTTACACATTTTTAGCATTATTTAATATTTTCGCTACTATTTCTATTTTGAAGGGTCTGTGTTGATTCATTGGAAAAAAATTTGTTGACGACAAACTGTACCGAACCCCCTCTCCCCTTGTCAACAACTGTCAAACTTTTCCAAACCCCCTATTTTGTTGACATAATTAATGGACGACCCCATAGAGTCCAGATGCGCATATAATATTTCATCTGATTTCTGATCTGATTTCAGTCGCATAATTATACTGAATGTCTGTATTTATACGGGTTTATTTAGGCTTGGACAGTGCAGTAATCTAGATTCACAATTTCAGTCACACGAGATCGCCTTAGAACTTGCAGCATTTTATGGTTCTCTACAAGGAACACTGAAAGCTGAAACGCTTTCAGTTGCTGGCTTCTAGATCTGATAAGTTTTGGCCTTGAAATGATGCTGGTCACGTGTGGCACTTTAATGTATTTGGGTTGTTTTTGTCGTAGGCCCTACTCATAGCAAAGCGTCAATATCAGTGAGTCTGAATATAAGACCAGAGAGGCTGAGACGCATGATCTTGAACGATGAGCAAGCAAGTCCACGGTCGTTAAATATATGCCTAGTAGGCCTATAATTGTTGGATTGCAGACAAGAGGGCGTCTGAATTTTATACTGTATTTTGATGCATGTACCTTTGAGTCTGTTTCGTGGAAAACTGAGTGATTTTGTTCCTTTCTATTCCCCAGGTGTGTTCCATTGTTTGTCTCAATGTGTGTTCCATTGTCTGTCTCAAGGTGTGTTCCTTTGTTTATCTCAAGGTGTGTTGCTTTTGTCTTTCATTCCAGGCTCTGGTTGAAGCTGGAAAAGACGAACCTGACTCTGCGACAGATAACAAACGAAACTCGGCAAAGTTACAAACAGTAAATGATTGCTTCCATTCGACTTTTTATAATAGTTGCATGAAACAGATCGACCAAATCCTAATGAGGCAATTCTTACACAACTCACTTTATCACATTGCACTGCATTACTATACACCACGCTACACTTTAAAGCAATACTATGTATGTATGCATATATGTGTGGATGTATGTATGTATGTATGTATGTATGTATGTATGTATGTATGTGTGTATGTATGTATGTATGTATGTATGTATGTATGTATGTATGTATGCATGTATGTATGTATGTATGTATGTATGTATGTATGTATGTATTTATGTACGTTTGTATGTAAGTAGGTAAGTAAAGTAAGTATAAGCTTTATTGAACCAATTGCTAACTGTACGAATAAAACATCCTAATAATAAAATAAATATCTTGCGTGCCAGAATGTCTGCAACAGGTAGAATTCTGTCATGTTTTCGGGGACGTAGCGAGTATACTACAGTTTTAAATGGATGCAGTAAGTCATGTAGAACATAGCCCGGATCTGCAAGAACTCCCCCCTCCCCGAAGAGGCAGGTGTCGGTACTTTGGCATAGTTGTGTCGGGCAGGTATCGTAAACCAATCACCGCAGCAGCGCCTGCATGTGTGTCCGCCCCTTCTGACCCACAAACCCCACCAAGCCGGAGCGGCATACAACATCCGGTATGAGTAGTCGCAAGAACAACGTCATGGGCTAATGAACCTGATAACCCATGGGCTGTCAGAACATGGAGAGCATAAAGTGACTGCCTAGCCCAACTATACATAATTATGTTGTTTACGTGTTTGTCGAAGCAAACTTTTTCTTTGAGGGTGACACCCAGAATATTCATGCTTTCCACCCTTTGAGACCTGATTTGGCACACGGCAGATCTATTCTGTAAAGCCTCGATCTGGGTCGGTGCACAACCATCTTCCGAAGCTTATCTTATGATGGTTTAACATCAGATTGAATTCGGAAGCCCATGCCGAGATGTGGTCTACCTCGAACTTATGTATGTATTATGTCTGTATGTATGTGTGCATGTAATGTATGTATGTGTACGTGTGTATGCATTTATATATGCATGTAAGGTTAGACTTATATGCAGAGGCCCAAACTATGTCACAGTAGGTTAGGTACGGGTGTATAAGAGTACAATGGAGTATAGATCGGATCTGTAACAGCAGTTATCTTGCTATTCGTGATAGGATTCCTAGTTTTTTTGCGATTTTACTTGAGATACTGGATAAAATTTCTTCCCTCCAGGATAGATGTTGGTCAACATAGACTCCTAGGAACTTGGATAATGGGACTTGAGTAATAGCACTGCCCATAATACATAAGTTTGGGTAAGTAACAGGAAATGATTTTTTATCAGATCTAAATAGTATAGGCCCTATAGTTCAGTTCAATTCATTTCCGCCGTTTATTGACTCAACAGTAACAGAAATCTGGTCAGGCCATTTATGTACAGGGTAAATAGTAAACTTTACGGGCCTACGATAGATCCTTATGGGACTCCGTATTTAATTAGTTTTAGGGCAGAGTGTACGCCATTACAACTAATTGCGCTCTATTCTCAAGGTAGCTTTTGAATCATTTAAGTATTTCAAATTCCGTAGATACTGAGGTCATTAAGTTAAAGAAATTGGAAGCGGGGTCAATATGAGGACAATAAGAAGAGGGCGATTGTTCGTTTCATCTTTTAGGAGATCTAAACAACGGCTTGTCGAATAATTAAGGGGCGCGGTGGTGTAGGGGTATGTTTGGTGCCTTGCAGCCGGAGGGTTGCGGGTTCGAATCCACCTCAAGCCGCCGCGTAGGGACCCTGGGCAAGTCCTTCGCCCGCAATTGCTCATGCGCTTCGGCGTGAAACTCCGATTCAGTGTCCGCGCTGTAGTCGGGAGCGCCTCTGAGTAGAAATCTTGAAGAGACGCTATAACAAGTGCTCATACATAGGCCTACATATTCGGCATTAAATGGACCACCCCAACTGTCTCGACCACTGGTAGGTCTGTTACGATTTCTGAGCATGGGGGGCGCGTCTCGTTTAATAATAATAATAATCTTCGTTTTCAATTTCAAACTGACACAATGCAGGATGATTACAAATCAGTATGAACGGATGATCACAAGTTATTACAGGAGTCGAAGACAAGAATTTAACTGTATACGGCAGCCATGCAAGGCGCCCATCACGTCCTACATCTCATTTTTAAGAACGCGCCATCTCGCGAATGATAGGCTGAGTGGACCTTTGGGAGGGTTCGGGAAGCGATCCCGCTACCTACTGCTCTTCACGCCACTGATGTCACCACTACACTGTGGACCCGCCCCCATCTAGCAACTAGGGTAATAGCAGAGGCCTGTTGTGTGTTCTACTGTATGAGCTGTTCAAACATCCTGGCTGGTAATGTGTTTGGTCATGCTTCCCATTGGTACAGTGAAATGCACACGGCGTAAATCATAACAGTTATAATTGATGATTAAACTTATAAACAGAAAAGCTACTGTCACGGATCCTGGATTAGACAGCCTGTGACCCAACACAGAATGCAATCGTTAAATGAAGTTGCGGACAAAATCCATTTTACGTAATAACTAGATAATGAAGAGGAGTCCTCATGTTAGGTCAAATGATTCATATCAATATAACGTATAAGTAGGCTACTATTATGAATGCTAAATGTCGTCTATGTAACCAACAGAAATAATGTAAATAATAAATTATAATAGATGGACATAGACCATTTTTACATTCAATACTCAATCAAAGGAACAAATAAGAGTGATAAACAATTAATATGAGAGCAGTAGCTAAGCAAGGATCATGGCTAAGGATTGTTATAGAAAAGATAATCGAAAAAGAGCAGGATTAGAATAGAAATAGGCTAAAAATACAGAAAAGAGGGGACTAATCCTCAAAAAACGGTGTAATCATTTATTGAATAAGGCGATTGGATTCAATAGTCAATAGCTATTCTCTCGCAATGTCACAACGAGGAAAATGAAGAGAATACAGAAATAGTTACGAAAAGAGAGTACAGGATAGAGAGGTTGAAAGGTGAGAATGAAAACAGAGAATGAAGACAGAGAAGTAAGGTTGTTTCTCGCATCAATTGATGTGAGACCGTAGTCGAAGTCACGATCCATTAGAGAAGCCAGATTGATATCCGATGAGAAAGTCAGAGAAGACAGAAGTCAAGGTACGGAGGGTAACTTGGGTATACGCCATCTGAAACAGATGAATTTTCAGATTAGTTCTGAACGACATTACAGAACAGTCAGAACTGATGGAACACTTTTATCGCTTTTTTTAGGTAGTTTAAAACCCTAGAGTAAGTGTCCACATATAGGCCTATATACATACATGTACAATTGTACATGCTTAGGCTACATACAGCGCATAAAACCGTGCAGTGAATTCTATGTGTGACTTGTGAGGCAACCTCACCCAACCAAACCAACCGGCCGACGTTTATTTAGGAGAGGAAAAGAGCTTTTGCAATTCCCTTTTTCAGAATTGTAAGAGATTAAATTGAGAGTAGGTAAGGATGACAGTCTGAAGGAGAATGAGATGATTTGTTAAGAAGAGAGTAAAATATGGTATGCGCAGTGACGGCCGGAACGGAGCCTTCAGCGGGAGAGAGTTGACAACGAATGTCATAAATGCTACCCAATACATCAAAACAGTTGTTTACAAGTGCAGTAGGAATGATGCCTAGAGCACACTGCTGAGTGGATGTATCTATGTACGTATGCATGTATGCAGGTATGTATGCATGCATGCATGTATGTATCTAAGTACGTATGTATGTGTGTATGTATGTATGTGTGTATGCATGTACTATGTATATATCTATGTACGTGCGTACGTATGTATGTATGTATGTATGTATGTATGTATATATGTATGTGTGTATGTATGTATGTATGTGTGTAGGTATGTATGTTTGCGTGTATGTATGTGTATGTATTTATGTGCATCAGTATGCATGCATATCTATCTATATATCTTTATATCTAATGTATGTATATAGCGCATTTTTTAATGTACTGCAACATATCCTATGCTATACTGTGGTTAGGGTGGTTCACAAAAACCAAGTTCAAGCTGGAAACCAGGGCACCCTCTCAGTTTGTTAGACCTATCAATAGTATTATTCAGATAAAATTTCAGCATCTTATTCCAGCTGGAAGATGGTGCTCAATGACATAGAAATATTACCACATAGTAGCATTAGCGGTAAATCTTGATGTCGTATAACTTGGTCAATAACTTAACATTTGTTATGGAGATGAGTTTCAAATAGTTTCTGTTGTGTTATACTTACTTATTTACTTACCTACTGGTATTTTGAACAAAGTGTAAAGTTCTTGTTGAAGGTCATGGTGTCTACTTTCTGTGTTTTGGCAGACATTTTTTCATAAGTGAATTTTCAAATTTACTATTTGCCAATGAAATTTAAGCGCTCATATTTAACACTTTAACTCTTCGGTGTGCCCAAATTAACCTGTGGGCAGGATACAATGAATCCATGGCCATTCATAATCTTCTGGAGTTGTGGAAACTCACGGACAAGGTTCAAACCTTGAGCTTTGATATCTGTCAACACTGAGCTCTTCAATGGAGTGTGCGTTCTGCCGGAAGACAAGATAGGCCGAAAGCTCCTGTGGTTGGCCAGCCACCGTCACCATGTGATGATTTTAGCCACAGTATTCACTTTGTGCTGATCCATCTAATTCACCACATATTCCAATCTTCCAGACATATAAAGCTGCATGGGAAAGTGTGATGCAGGACTGAATATCATATCCAGCACTGAGCCTTGTCATGAAACAGCACTCAGTTTTCTTAAGAAGTTTACTGAAAGAAAGTCAGATTCAGGGATCAGAGATGACTACCAAGAACACATTGAGCTGAAAATGGTTGTCTTGGAAAGTTTACCTTCAATAATTCACTGGAGAGCCCTGGGCCAATTCACCATGCAAGTTGGATGCCAAGTTACTGTATACCATAAAATTCTACCTTTTTGGCGATCAACGTGGTGTATTCAATGTAACGAAGAAGAAAGAAACTCAGATTCATCGATTTGTGCAGCTTTGTTGCCCTTCTTTACACAAAAGCATGGACAAAGGCTTCACTTGCTGCTGAAGCTCCAGGACAAGATATGTCACTTTGGATTAATCTAGGAAAATATGATTCAGTTTACTCCGAGATCAGCGTTGCTGCCAGGAAGGCTCTAGAAACCACTTGTGGTACCTTTCAGATGAGGCACAGGCACTGTTCTCAGACCAACTTCCAGTAACAGATAAGGTGAATATTGTTCACAGAGTAACTGCAAAGCCTGGTGAAAGGAAGGTGAGAGGTGATGCTGCGGTACTGAAGGAGGGGGCTTGCCTGGGTGATTTTGCAACCCAGTGAAAACTGACACTGCTGTCACACCTGAAGATTAGTGATTTCTTTCTTACACTTCCACAAGAGAAGTGGATTGAGAATGAGGATTACAAACAAGGCAGAGAGAGAATTCAGCAGTTGAGAGTGGTGAACGACCCGGCTCAGAGGTGTGTGAAGTTGTTCGAGGAATTCAACCGACTCATCATCAATAATGAAGAAGAAAATCAGTGTCTTCTCCAAGTGGTCGTGGCAAATAGGAATGCTATTTCTGCTATCTTTCTGCTATCTTTATTTATGCTTTCTCTGAACCCCTAAATCTTTTATGCCGTGCTTGCTTTTTTCAGTTGCGGCAATTGCGGGTAATTTCCCGTTCACTTTCACCCAATGCTGCACTTTCTGTTGTTCATGCTTTTGTTTGTAGTAGGATTGACTACGGCAGTACCATCTATGCTGGCCTCCCATTGGGGCGCATTGCTCAGGTTGAGCGTGTGCTTCGTGCAGCTGCTAGGCTTGTTGGTGGTTTTTCTAAATTTGACCATATCTCGCATTATATGCGTGACGTACTCCACTGGCTTCCTGTTTCTCAGCGCATTCAATTTAAGATTTCAGTCTGGGTCTGGCGGTGCCAATTAGGGAGCGCCCAGCCTACTTGCGTGAGTTCTGTCGCCCTACCTCATGTTTAGCTACCCGCAGAAATCTTCGCTCTGCATCTCGTGGCGAACTTGCTGTTCCCTTTGCGCGCACTTCAAAGATGCAACTTCGTGCCTTCTCAGTGGTTGGACCGTCCATCTGGAATACTCTTCCTTCAGATCGGCGTGTTCTTCTAGCTGGAGACTCTGCAAACACCTTTTACAAGAATTTGAAAACTGTTCTCTATCGCCGTAGTTGGGCTGGGAGCGCCTCTGAGTAGGTTATCTTGAAGGAGCGCTATATAAGCCCTATGAATGAATGAATGAATGAATGAATGAATGAATGAATTTGCCTCACAACAACAAAGAAGTCTGTTGTTGACGCAGTGCTGGCAGTTTCTAGACTCTGAGACTGTAGCTGGTATTGAAGTCATAATACCGGAACAATCGACGTTCATGGTCAGAACGACGTGTTTTTCAAAATTTTTAGGCATTTCCAATTCTTCAAACCTATTCAAATTTTACAGTACAATCTGACTAACTGTTCTACTATCACATGTGTTGTCAAATTACAGTAATATTTGATTTGTCGTTAAATAAAATGCATTCGTACGGGAATGTATGATCGACGCATTCATTTCCACAATTAGTGTATTTTTATCGGTATCAGGCAAAGTGAGACAGTCCGTGAGCACCGTCTTCCCGTTGGAATTGGAAGCTGAAATTTTGTATAAATAATACTATTGATAGGTCTAACAAACTGAGAGGGTGCCTTGGTTTCTAGCATGCACTTGGTTTTTTACCATGTATCTGTGAGCCACCCTAACTGTGGTACATCCTTTTATGCTATAGATGTATATACTATACTATACTATGCTATACTATACTATAGCATATACTTAATCTGCCTACTATATACAATGTCATATATTGGAACATTGTGTTCTGTTTGCAGAGAGAATCTCGAGTAAGTTTCGGCGGTCCGGCTTTGATCCGCGGGGTCAGCCAATGGAGCACGAAGTTTCGAGGAGAGGACGGCGGGGAGCCAGTGCTTCCTCCGACCGGTCAGTGCTACCAGCGGACGAGCAGCACCCCAACGACTGACAAACCCTACCGTCGACAGACGAGTCGACAGATAAGCACACGCAGTGAGACGCTGAGCATCAGCCGAGCTGACTACCACAAGGACATCAAGCAGGACATCGCTTCGGTCAGAGTTTCTATGTCAAGTAGCATCTGTGGGAGCCCCTCCCCAGGCTGATTTTAAGTGGCTCGCCAGAGCTCGATAGATTTTTGCAATTTTGTGCAAAATTGAAGTAGAAGACAAAGTCACTGGCCTATTGCATAGATATTCATTCATCACTTGGCCTATCATTCGACAGCATGAAGACAAAATTCATGCCTACATTCATTCATTCATTCATTCATTCATTCATTTCAGAGATTTATCTAGCGCCCCTTCAAGATTATCTACTCAGAAGCGCTCCCGACTCAACCCCGGCTAAAGAGAACAGTCTTCAGGTTAGAGAAGAATGTGGCCGCAAGGGCTCTGTGCATTAGGCGTAGATCCACAGGGAGCTCATTCCAGATTGTAGGGCCATCAACAAAAAAGGCATGGCGCTGCATAATAGTTGTCCGTGACCGGGGAACAAGAAGCTCAGCCTGCTTAGAGGAGCGGAGAGAACCACGGCGCTGGACGCTCAGGGTGGAGCAGCAGAGCTCCTGTAAGTAAACAGGGGCCACACCCGCGAGGCAGCGCCAGACCAAGGCAGAGATCCGGTCAGTTATCCGCTGCGGGAAAGGGAGCCAATGCAAGACATCCCGCATGTAATCACTAACATGGCCGAATCTTGCGATGCGGCCAATGAGGCGTGCCGCCGCTCGCATGACCCGAACCAAGCACCCAACCCGAGCCGCCGGAAGACCCAAATAGAGGGCGCTGCAGTAATCAAGGCGAGAAACAATAAAAGAGTGGATAAGCGTTAAGGCAGCATTAGAGGTTAAAGAACGGAAGACCACTCTAAGCTGACGCAGCTGGTAGTAGCAAGCGCGGCATAGTAGGTTTATATGCCGCGTGAAGTTTAGTTCTTGGTCCAAAGTGACACCAAGGTCCCGGACGCATTATACCCAAAAGTAGTAGTTGTAAGGCCGATTTCAATTCAGTGTAACATTAAAACATGTTAAATTTTATCCTCACATGGGTCCCAACCCCCCAAATAATTCTACAACAATTATAGGCCGGTTTCAATTCAGTGTAACATTAAAACATGTTAAATATTGTCCTCACATCAGCCCCCAGCACCCCAAACAAAATTATACAACAATTGTACAACCCAGCCCACACCCACAAAAGCGATTTGGATTAAACAAATTAAACAAATGAATACTTAAACATATACAAAGTTTACAATGTATGGACAAAACGAATGTAAGTGGCTAGTACTCGGTAAAACAACTCTCTGTTGCCGTAGATGTATTGGAAAGTATTGTTTTGCTCATTTAGCAAAACTTCGCAATGGTGGTGGAACGAGACCATGTTCTGGGTGTGGGAAGGGTGTTAAGACATTAATATCGCTTTGTGAGCGGTGTGGTTATTATAATACCAAGTTAAGACAGCGCCGCGGTGGGCTACATCGTGACTTTAGACAAGAGTGGGAACGACTGTCATCGATTTCCATTGAATAATCGGGTTAAATAAAAATAAAATAAAAATGAAAAACCAATTGAACAGAGGACTAGGTTAAGTTATTATTACAAATAAACTTATAAAATAAAAATGAAAAACCAATTGAACAGAGGACTAGGTTAAGTTATTATTACAAATAAACTTATAAAATAAAAATGAAAAACCAATTGAACAGAGGACTAGGTTAAGTTATTATTACAAATAAATTTCTATCTATGGCATCATCGAGTATGGATGAGTACATTGACCAGCTGCTAGCTGAGTTTAATGGGCAGGATAAAGGTGCTCCACTACCACCTATTCTACTACAGAAAGAGTTCGCCAACAAGTTTTTGAGAGATTACCGCACAGTGGTACCTCTTGATCATGGATTAGAGAGCGATCCACTTTCGTACTTGAGTGCAATGGAATCTAGCATTGAGACCCTTATAAATAAAGACCTGACTAGACATGATGGTATAAAATACTCAGCAATGTTAACAGTTGAGTTTGAAAAGTTAGGACTCAACACAGACAACACCATTACAACGACCGCCTATTTCAGGACAAAGGCATATGAAGTTCTCAATACAGGTGCAACTTGTAAGACCGTGCAGGAGACAAAGGCTAAAATTTTAAAACATCTAGAGGGGTTTACCAGAGAGGGATCTGGTTGGAGGGTGAACGCGCATTTTTGGTCAGCACTAGTTTCGTTTCGGCTAGTTTTTCCAAAATGCCACATATGGAACTGCGGAACGCGAGCGCCGAAGCGCCGCCTATCGAATCAATCCTATAGCGTTCGACTTGTAAAAAGCGTTCCAATTTCTATGAATTCGTTTTTGTGGAACGGTCTGCACGCTTTATCTATTCTGTGCTTGCATGTATATGACCTACCGACTGCGCCCCTAGCGAACGCCCGCGCATTTTTTTGTCAGCGCTAGTTTCGTTTGGGCTATTTTTTCAAAAATGCCACATATGGAACTGCGGAACGCGCATTTTTGGTCAGCGCTAGTTTCGTTTCGGCTAGTTTTTCCAAAATGCCACATATAGAACTGCGGAATGCGCATTTTTTGTGCCGAGGAAGGTATATTTTTCGACCACACATGGAAATGTAGATAGTACCAAGATATTCCTACCGCCAAAAAACCCCCAATTGAACATATATAGATGGAGTTGT
>JACEVL010000224.1:539666-702362 GCA_020284085.1 Aporrectodea caliginosa | reverse complement strand
TTGATAATGTTTCATTTTCATTATTTTTATTTTGTAAATAATTTAAGAATTCCTCTTTGTAATTGGAAGTACTACTGGCTTTGGAATAAGTTTTTCCCAATAAATTAGCTTTCTGTAAATTAGATTCAGCCTTAATGTCCTCACTCTGAAGGGTAGGAATGGATGTTGCAGATGACACCCCTTCCATTCTACGTGCCATATTCCAAATAGATGTTAATTTTGACTGATTATTTAATTCGCCACAATAAGTTTCCCAGCTAGCTCTTGCCTCATCTGCTATCACTCTTTTTGCTAATGCATTTTGTCTCTTAAACTCTACATAATCATCTAAATCCCTTGACTTGTTCATCTTATTACGAATTCTATTTCTCTCATATATTGCTCTATTACAATTTTCGTTCCAAAACGGTAACGGTTTATGTCTTTTATTTTTACTTTTGATATATTTTTTAGTTGGAATGACAGAATTGGCTAATGTTGAAATAGCTGTTGTTAAATTTAAGAAGGTTTGATTTATGTCTTCATCCAAAAGGTTATCTGTAATATGAAATTTACTTTCATTTTTAAAAATTTTCCAATCTGCCTTTTTAAAATTCCATGCATGCATTCCTATGTTATCTTCAAGAGTTATAATCTCATTAACTTTTGTAATGACAGGGAGGTGATCTGATCCTAGTGAGGTATTTTCAATAAACTGTGAACAATTAAGCGCCAGATCAGGAGATGTGATTGTTAAATCAATTACAGAATTTATTTTAGATTGATTAGAGGTTATATGAGTTGCTTTACCAGTATTTAATACCGTGAGATTGTTTTCTATTATTATAGCTTCCAAAATTCTACCGTTTTTATTATTCAGACTACTTCTCCACATTTTATTATGAGAATTAAAATCTCCAACTGCTATAGTTCTTTTGTTTCTAAATATGCCGCTCAAAGTTTCACAATCTATCTTAGCTGATGGAGGAATGTAGATGTTAAAAATTTGGATGGGACCCAAATTAGTATTAATTTCCAAGCACTGATTTTCAATATTTGGAATTTCTTTACTTTTAATAATAGTGAAATTCAGTCCATTTTTTATTAAGAAGGTTAAGCCACCTCTGTTACTTACATCTGGATTATCTCGTCTTACCATATTATACCCATCAAAAATAGGGTTTCTTTTATGCTCGTTCATGAAAGTTTCCTGTATGCAAATTAGATCTGGTGAATGTATACTATATCTTAGATAATTCTTTAATTGATCCTTATTTTTAAGTAATCCTCTAGCATTCCATTGCATTATAGTAAGGTTCATGCTAATATATATTATTTTTATGATTTAATAAAATTAATTATTTTATTTTATTGGTGTTTGGATGAGAGAAAGACTCATCCCTTGAAAAGATACTGATTGGCTGATTTCAGTAACATAGTGCGCATTTCTGGGATAGTCTTGTTCTTCTCAAGCATAGCTATAACACCTTGAACAAAGGTAATAATGCTTTATCTACTGGTATTTTTTGATTTTCAGATGTATTAAGAGGCTCCAATTCAATCACAGCACTGTAATCATCCCTATTAAAATCCAAAAAGTTATTCACTATCTGATCTTCATAATGTGGAACGTTAACCTGTGAAATGGGTTTAGATGATTGGATTTCACGATTTATTCGACTAACTTGAACTGGGTTTTGATCTCCCAACTCAACACCTAGGGGCTCTAATCCTCTCCTTAAAACATCTGAGAATAGAGGCTTATGATAAGCTTTTTCTTTCAAAATCTGTTGCATTTCAAGATATTTCGTGCATTGCTTGTAAGCTGCACTGTGTGGCTGACAGTCAAATCAATGCGCAATTTTTTTAGATTTATGGTACCATCGGAAGATGTTTTAAAGGTGTCTAATGACTAACCTAGTGTATAATCTAATCTAAGAACTTATATAGCGCCAATGTTATAATGGCCAAGTCGTCACCAGAGTATAAGTCCGCCTCTAGGGGCATGTCCGCCCCTGAGGGAGGAAATATGAATAGAAGGAAGATGGGAGGGAAAAGGGAGATGAAAGTGAATGGAGACCGAAGAAATTAAATCAATGCGCAGTTTTTGTATTTATGGTACCATAGGAAGATGTTTTAAAGGTGTCTAATGACATCCGGCATTTGCTAGAGTTTAACTACAAAAACGATAGCGTGATGCTTCCTTTTCATTCCTAGAGGGCCAGTACACTTTACCTTAACCTTTCCTAATCTAATATAATCTAATCTAAAGACTTATATAGCGCCTATGTTTTTATAATCAAGTCGTCACCAGAGTATAACTATAACTTCGTGGTGGAGTCATTGCTTCTTGTTTATTGTTTGTTTGCCGACGGTGTATCACAACAAAGATGACTCAACACGAAAATGCGTTGGTTAGTTGCCGTTTAACGACGCTGTGGCATGACAAAGATCAATCAATCAATTCTTTTATTGTTTCCGGAGAAACCTTTACAAGTAGTGATCCAAAATGATCATAATCACCGATCATAAATTTGGAAATTTAAAACAGACAGATCACATGATTATCTTATTAACGTTTGTGAGAAACACTTGCATACCCAAAAGTCCCGATAAGTTAGGGATACCCGTGTACCATTTTAGCAGAGGGATGACGGTTGAGTATACACTATACACGATAGCATTGTCAGAAAAAATGAGAAAAATTAGCCTTACTAACAACACTTAACTAGGTCACATAACTGATTCTGGTAGAACAAAAAAATAACCATATTTAGATGACACATTGACTAGGTAGGCTCTGACCTCTTTTTTAAATAGGGCAAGATTTGACAGAGATAACTAGAGTATCCCTCCTCCTTTTAGGCTTGGAAATGGCACTACCACAGAACGAACAGTGAAGGAATGTGTGTGTGTGTGTATGTGTAGTGCATAGTTTTGGTTGGTGTTAGTTGCTGTTTAACAGCACTGTTATATTAGCGTCGTTCTCCTTTACCCAGGCTCAAGAGTGCAGTGTAGGCCTAATATTATTATAGTGTCAGGTTATTAATATTTCAGTTTATATTTTAAAATGGTTTGGACAGATGGCGCTAAACAATAAAAACCAGAACTAACAATGATGATTATACTAAGCATTTTATGTCATGAAAAATGTATTTAAACTGGTGGAATAATAAAGTCCTCGTCAATGGCCCTAAGAAGTTGAAAAACACTGGAAGCAAATTATCTCCTTACACACCTCAAAAGCGGTTGTAAATGATGTCATAAATAAAGCATGAAAGCGGAAATTGATCACGTAAGCTAAAGTTGCTAAAGTTGAGGTCGACGTGAACGGCTCTCTTAGCCTTTATACAAAATGTAGTTTAATACACGAAACTAAACGTGAACGCAAACCACTTCGCAACTAGTAGTGCCAGTCACAAGCCAGAAGAAGGGGGGACATTTATTCGTCTTTGTCATGACGAAGCGTCGCCAAACATGAACTGACCGTTAAGGGATAGCTATAGTGCCCTTACTATTCAAAGTCGTTGGAATAAAGGAAAAGAAGGAGGAGCAGAAGGAAGAGATGTTTAGCTTCAATGCATTGGATTCGGCATGTGAATGCGTGACTATGTATGGAATGATTGGATTATGTATGTATCACTATGTATGTAGATGTGTATGTGTGTACGTGTAGGTGTGTGTGTGTGTGTGTGTGTGTGTGTGTGTGTGTGTGTGTGTGTGTGTGTGTGTGTGCATGTGTGTGTGCGTGTGTGTGCGTGTGTGCGTGGCACCACTTCAAGAATAGATATTTGGTAGGACCTATAGGTCTATCATCTTAATAACTATTGCAATTTTCCAGAAAGTGCTGCGAAAGGCGATAGTATTAATTAGTAACCGTCTCAGAGGAAGATAATCGACACAAGACGAGAGCTCTAGCCAATCGGTCACCGTTTCTAAACAGTCTATGAACTGATTGTTCAGATGAATTTTGTGTCGAGTAAAGGGTCGGGGAAGGGCTGACCCCTAGAGCACTTTGGCATACGTGAATAATATCGGCAGTGTGTGCATTGTGTGTCAGTCAACACGCATGCTCTGTGAAATGTGTCACTTCCCCCGCCCTCTCCTTTTCTCTCTCCCTCCGTCCATATGACCTAGTCTTTCTCACTTCTTCCATCTTTCCAACCCTAACCCTCCCTCCCTAGTACAGATTTAGGTATGTACATGTGTTGTATGCGTGGATGTATGCATCATGTATGTATGTATTTAGGTATATATGCATGCATTTTTGCACAAGGTTAGCTGCTGTATAACGACGATTTTGAAGATGATTAGCGTTGCTCTTCTCCTTTGTCGAGGCTTGAGATTGGCACCACCAGAGTAGTGGATGTGGTTGAATTTGATCCATGCGGATGAAATAATTATCAGTACCGTGTTTTCGAATATCGGGTATTTATAGCACCGATAATTATACCGTATAAAAGGTGTCGAGGCAAAGCTTACCATCTATAATAGAGATATTCGGTGTTTAGTGTTATTAATTTACCAGTTGAGGTGTCAGTTAGTGCATGCTGAATTTCTAATGGTATTTGCAAGCGGTTTTCAGGTTGATATGGAAATCATTTAATTTCCATTGTGTTGCAACATCTTGGAGCTGTTGATGTCGCCACATATACCTACTGTCCATGTAAAAAACGTATTCCTGTATTATAGTTCATTAACATTAATACTTTCACGGCAACAAAGGCCGTTGTTGACATTATTTTGGTTGGCTTCGTTGGTGTTTAACCACACAGTGTCATAACAAGTTACTAGCGTCGCCATCCTTCTTCTCGAGGCTTGGGATTGCACTACCAGAGGTAGGATATTGGCGGAATCGTGTAATCAAGTAGTTAATAATTATTGTGTAACTATGCAAATATCCTATGCAATACAACGACAGTTTACGAAAATCAGCGAGACAATAATATTTATAACAGTTTATTATAATAATATAACAGTTTAACGGCAGCTTATGACAACATAGGCCGTTTCCGCCGACAAAGATTATTTTTGACATATTACAGCTCAATAATATTTAACCCATTTACCGCCGCTATGAGAAATAGCCACTGCATATGCTGTAACTGATAGTAAGTCATCAATATGATGCCAATAGACTTCTGGCCGTGCATTTTTATTGGAACAATAAGTGGTGTCCAACTGGGACGTTGCGTTTTCGCAACTTCGGCAGGAAAGATGAATGTGTTTATTACAATAATGTTCTATTAGTTTTATCGATTGTATTCGTGTTAATTTCAATAAAAATGTTTGTGTTTGCTGTCAAGTGAATTAAGTTCAATGTCGCTTGGTTTCATGGTATTCAGCAAAGCATTTGTATCGTATTGTATTGAATGTGTTAATTTATATAGCGCCGACCACAGCAGTGGCCATTCAGTAGCGCTCCCAGTGCGAGAACCCTAGAGAAGAAGAGGTTTTGAGGAGGGAGAAGGCTGTAGGAAGAGACCCAGAAATAATGATAACACGTAGAGGGGAAGGAAGGCTGGAAGGGCATTCCATATGGAGGGCCCAATAGTGCCAAGAGATCTAGTTTGGGCCATAGTGGTCCTAACTCGTGGAACAAAAAGAGCATGCCTGACCAAGGAGCGGAGAGGTCGATGAGAAACTGAAGAGAGAGGGGAGCGAATGCGATCTCTAAGATATTTATGAGCAATGCCCAATAATTATTTGGATTAAAGGACTAGGAAAAGAGCTTTGAACTGAATTCGAGCTGTGACAGGAAGCCAGTGCAGTTGATTGATCACAAACGAGGAGATATGCATGCCGACTGCATGCGATACACGTGTAGTACGATGTGCTATGGCACGACCGACAACGCTGTCGACGATCATCCTCATTCTTGGCTATGATGTGATCAGCATCAGAGGAGCGGCGTGGATCGGACAGCTGTCTCATCTTGGATGGAATTCCGTGATGAAATCTTGGGCCTTGTTCTTCGGTACCATCTGCCGAATCATCATTTGGTCCTGATGGCTTTACAGCAAGCGGCGAAATGGCTACACGGCGACGGAGTAATACAAGTTCATCAACCCATTGCCGTGTACTCTTCGATGCAGACACCATGCATTGCAGACAGCCTTGTCAATGTAGGTCATGAAGAGCGGCCACCATTTCTTTCCTTTCACTGCAATTCGGTACTTGGCGACGTAATTGTCCAGCTGGTCAACCCCTCCATGTGTGCATTGTATGATGAAATGCGATTAGACTGAAATCGTAACAACTTACTTCTCATTGTAAAGTAGATTCTTGCGGTGAGTAGTGGTTCATGTGATTGAAAGTTACTGGCCAGGGTCACAACAGCATCGTCATGCCACTTGCCTGCAAACACTTGATGACACAACTGTCAAATCGGAAGTCATATATGACCCGCATTCCTTCTTGGCGAGACTCTGCGTTCCAGGTTGGAGCTGATAAGGTGAAGCTCACGAACTGTACCGGCGGAGCATCACTTGCGTTCGTTCAACTCCAGATGTCCGTCGGACCTTTCAGCATCCTGCTGCTTGGAAGACTTTGAAGATATTGGTAAAAAGCCTTTGCCCTGGTCGTTGCCCTGCCGCAAAGCTGCCAGAATGTTTACCCTGCTCGCCATAAATCGTCCTCTGCACGACTCACTTGTATAATTGCCCTGGCCATGCCCTGGTTACAATATATGTCTGCCTCCTTCAAGCTATGGAACTTCCATAGCTTGAAGGAGGCAGACATATATTGTAACCTTGCTCTGAAAAATTCTATGCGCATCTTTCAAAAGTATGCCCAGTGAAGAGTGGCTGCGCTGCGCCATCGTTTATGAAGCACTATAGACTGAAATTGTTGTAAGTAATAATTATTGCAAACTGACTTAAGTTCATCTGAGTTACTATGTGTCACTGTGTGTCACTAGGCTATGTGTATAGCGCATTCCGCCGAAGTTGCGAAAACGCAACATCAAAACTTCGCACATTGGGGCATCAGCATACAATGAGGCATACTATTAATAAAAATGTAATATTAAACAATCACATAAGTACTTCAATGAAACAGAATAGCTTTTTGGAAATATAACGTCCTATGACAGAAAAAGTCATTGAAGAAAACCACTAATTAGACTTGAAAAAACAACAAATTTTGCGCTACTCAAAAAATAGCAGACACCCTCCCAGAATATATATTTGCTATCCAACAGACGTAATAGACACCTAGTAAGTAAGACAAAATGAATTTATGAGGGTTTTTCGCGTCTTCAATTTTTTCCAAATTTTCAAACAGTGCGTTGCGTTTTCGCAACGCTGGCGGTAAATGGGTTAACTTAATTAAAGACTAATCAGAGAATAAAGCGTATCGTAAATTTAACCAAAGACAGCTAACACGAAATACGCAGGATACATGACAACCTCGATTACACGTTTATTTTTATCTTCCGTAATCAACAAAGAAAACGTCCAACACATAATCTAATTAGAATAAGCTAATTAATTTCAATAGTTAATTAATACAATAAGGAATACAATGACAACAGGCTAAGTATCAGAAGACTAAAAATAGTCTCACAAAATGATGTAATGCTAAGCGCTCTATTAAATGGCTAGTATAGCAGACGTCTTTGTGCAGCTAAATTTAATATTTAACAACAAAGTTATAAAGTAGTGTAACCCAGAACAAAAGACGACTTTACTGCGTCTTTACTAAGCATAGCAAAAACTTTAATTTTTATGACTTGCAGCAATTCTACAGCCTAACAATTTCGTGAGAAGAAAGCAACACCTTTGCCACGTGGTGCATATAAGGAGGAACCTCTGGATTCTCTACATCTGAATGCCTACTGTTTCCAACTGTAATTATGCGGAATTATAATTCAACATAGGTCAGCAATTAACTCGACAGGTGGAGAAAATCGATGGCTAGAACAATGCTCCAGAAATTCGTTCTCTGTTTCATGCAATTCGTCACAAATACCACATCCAAAAGATTTAGACATAACAACAGGAGAGTTGAATTTGCTCAAATACAGACGCCCTCCATCTCTAATGTTTGGTAAACGACCTCCAATTTCACTAGAATCCGGATATATTATGTTCTCTGAGAAACGTTCATCTGGTTTACCAATAACGCCCGTACCACTGAATGTGATGAAATTCTCAGTTTGGTTAGCAATTACTTCGCTTCCCATTTCAAGATCCTGTGGCAGTGTTCCTTCATGTAGAGTAGTCTGCTTCGCTGAAGAACAGTTCTTGGTATAAGGTTCATTGCGTGTGTGTTGCTTCTCAGTTGCATGAGTTCTAATGTGTCTCTTTAGAGTTCCAATTAGTGTGAATTCTTTATTACAAACCATACACAGATATGGTTTTTCTCCTGCATGAGTTCTCATATGATTCTTCAGAGTACTGACTACGGTAAATGGTTTCTGACAACATTGGCGATTGTATAAGTTTTTGCCAGTATGAGTTCTCGTATGACTTTTCAGATAATCATATCTAGCAAATGATTTTTGACATAAATGGCACATGTATGGCTTTTCACCAGTATGGGTCCTAATGTGAAGTTGCAGTGGACTATCTTGAGCAAATGTTTTCGAACACAACTGGCACTTGTATAGTTTCTCACCAGTGTGGGTTCTCATGTGCACTTTCATATCCCCACCTCGAGCAAATGTTTTCGAACACAACTGGCACTTGTATGGTTTCTCGCTAGTATGGTTTCTCATGTGCTTTTTCAGAGTACTATGATCATTAAATGGTCTCTGACATAGCTGACACCTGTATGGTTTTTCGCCAGTATGGATTCTCATGTGTCTTTTTAGAGATTCACCTTGAGCAAATGATTTCTGACATAAATAGCACATGTATGGTTTTTCACCAGAATGGGTTCTCATGTGCTTTTTCAGAGTACTATGATCATTAAATGGTCTCTGACATAACTGACACCTGTATGGTTTCTCGCCAGTATGGGTTCTCATATGCGTTTTCAAAGATCCACCTCTAGTAAATGATTTTCGACATAACTGGCACCTGTGTGGTTTTTCACCAGTATGACTTCTCATGTGCGTTTTCAGATTACTACCTTGACCAAATGATTTCTGACATAACTGGCACCCATAAGGTTTTTCCCCAGTATGAGTTCTCATGTGCGTTTTCAGATGATCTTCTTTAGCAAAAGATTTCTGACATAACTGGCACATGTATGACTTTTCTCCTGTATGAGTTCTCATATGAATCTTTAGACTGCTGTTTCCTCTAAATGATTTCTGACATAACTGGCACCTGTATGGTTTTTCGCCAGTATGGCATCTAAGGTGGCTTTTCAGAGAATGATTTTGAGCAAATGATTTCTTACATAAATGACACCTGTATGTTTTTTCACCAGTATGGGTTCTCATGTGCCCTTTCAGATGACCATGTTGAGCAAATGTTTTAGAACATAACTGGCACTTGTATGGTTTTTCACCAGTATGGGTTCTCATGTGCGCTTTCATATCGCCACCTCGAGCAAATGTTTTCGAACACAACTGGCACTTGTATGGTTTTTCACCAGTATGGGTTCTCATGTGCTTTTTCAGAGTACTATGATCATTAAATGGTCTCTGACATAACTGACACCTGTATGGTTTCTCGCCAGTATGGGTTCTCATGTGTCTTTTTAGAGATTCACCTCCAGTAAATGATTTTCGACATAACTGGCACCTGTGTGGTTTATCACCAGTATGGGTTCTCATATGCGTTTTCAGATTACTACCTTGACCAAATGATTTCTGACATAACTGGCACCGATAAGGTTTTTCCCCAGTATGGGTTCTCAAGTGCGCTTTCAGATGATCTTCTTTAGCAAAAGATTTCTGACATAACTGGCACATGTATGACTTTACTCCTGTATGAGTTCTCATATGAATCTTTAGACTGCTATTTTCTCTAAATGATTTCTGACATAACTGGCACCTGTATGGTTTTTCGCCAGTATGGCATCTAAGGTGGCTTTTCAGAGAATGATTTTGAGCAAATGATTTCTTACATAAATGACACCTGTATGTTTTTTCACCAGTATGGGTTCTCATGTGCACTTTCAGAGTACCACCTCTGGCAAATGATTTCTGACATAACTGGCACGTGAATGGCTTTTCTCCTGTATGAGTTCTCAGATGAATCGTTAGAGTACTGACCACTGTAAATGATTTCTGACATAACTGGCACCTGTATGGTTTTTCACCAGTATGTGTTGTCATGTGCTTTTTCAGGTTACTAGGCTGAGCAAATGTTTTCTGACACAACTGGCACCTGTATGGTTTATCGCCAGTATGGGATCTCATGTGTATTTCCCGAGTATCACCTCTAGCAAATGATTTTTGACATAAATGGCACATGTATGGTTTTTCACCAGCATGGGTTCTCATATGCTTTTTCAGATTACCACCGTCAGCAAACGATCTTTCACATAACTGGCACCTGTGCGGTTTTTCACCAGTATGGGTTTTCATGTGCACTTTCAGAGTACAACCATGAGCAAATGATTTCTGACATAACTGGCACATGAATGGCTTCTCTCCTGTATGAGTTCTCAGATGAATCTTTAGAGTACTGGCTACTCTAAATGATTTTTGACATATATGGCACCTGTATGGTTTTTCGCCACTGGTATGGGCTCTCATGTTGACCATGAAACCACTTACTTGTATAAATGAATCCTCACAATACTGACCTATCTCTCCACTACGGTTTCTGAGGTGCTTTTTTCAGATTACTACCCTGATCAAATGACTTACAACATATCTCCACCTGTTTTGTTTTTCTCCCTTTCGGGTTGTGATATTAAAATCAGGCTATTCCCTTATTTGATAATTATTTCACTGTTTTTCTCCAGTATGGGTTCTTCGATCAGGTGTAAAATTATCACCTTAAGCATGCGCTATCTTACATATATATGATTGATATCTGTGTGGTTTTTCACAGAATGATTCATATGTGCTTTCCAATCACCAGATTCTAGACACAGTTGATAGTGTATGGCCCTTGAACAGCACAAGTTTTCATATGTACTTAAAAGA
This sequence comes from Aporrectodea caliginosa, assembly GCA_020284085.1. Classification (NCBI taxonomy): domain Eukaryota; kingdom Metazoa; phylum Annelida; class Clitellata; order Crassiclitellata; family Lumbricidae; genus Aporrectodea; species Aporrectodea caliginosa. The sequence continues at coordinate 691,333 of JACEVL010000224.1, read as the reverse complement.
TAACAAAGCCTGTGTAGAAGTTTCTGCAATTGCTCTTGTCATAACACTTCCAAAACTCGCAGTGTCCAGTTTCTCACGTTGTCAACAGCTCCATTTAAGTTTATCTTTCAGATGGTTACACGATGGGTTCATGTTTCTGCTGTCAGTTGTAGTTTTTCTCACAAAGTTAGAAATTTGTCACACAGAAAAAACTCTATGACGATATATTGAAGCTATCCAACTGCTGTATAACAGAACGCCTTTCCGCTATTGTTCAGGATGATTTTACCTGAAGATGAAAAAGTTGACTATATTATAGAGTTGTATTCAAATAAATCAACTGCGATGTTCGTGATGAAGATTAGTGAGATGTAGACTTTGACTTGCAGAATGCAGATTGTCTTCTTCCTGTATTTGCTAAAACGAGCAATACAAACTTATTTTTTATATATTTAAAATATATAAACGATAATTTCATTTCAGCTCATCACAGTGGAATGACTGTTCTCCATTCTTGTTTGAATGACCAGTTAGTGATAACGGGAAGGAACAGTTTCAGGAATTCATTAAATAATTATCTGCTAAGATGTTGACTTGCTTAAACCCTCCTTTAAAAGTTACACCTTTATCTCAAACGGAATGGCGTGACACCAGGACTTAGAAGTACACCATTCCACGAAAAAGGCCAACTAACACAAAACCCACTCATCTGCTTTAGTCACTTTTCTCCCACAGGTAGCCCTTGAAACTTACTGTCACTGTTAAGACCAAATGCGTTGCAGAAATTGCAAGGACATGCTGAAGTTTGGCTCTATGTTAAAAATACTTATCGTCTAAGTATGTGTAAGCGCTTCCTAGGGCCTAAAGAGAACCCTCAGTGCTACAAAAACGCCAGTCACCCACCTCTTTCAATCACCGTTCTCTAAATGGTAGACCTTTGAACTTACCATTATTGTCAATCCACAATTCATTGTACAAGTGCATTGCAAAAGATACTGTTATTTTATCCTTGAACTAAATTAGTTATCTTCTAAGTATGTGAAAGCCCAACCTAGTGCCTAAAGAGCACACTTAGTGCTAACAAAGACCTCAATCATCTGTGTGTCTGAATCACCTTTCTCTAAGTGGCAACCCATCAAACATACCACTTTTCTAAAGGGAAAATCCATTCTACAAATACATTGCAATAGATACTATCATACTATAATTTGACCGTTGAAAAAATACTCATCGTCTAAGTATGTGAAAACCCTTTGTACGGCTTAAAGTGTACCCTTCTTACTAAATAAAACGAGAGTCATCCTTCTCTTTCACTCACTCTCCTCACAATGGTAACCCTTCAAACTTACCAATATAATCAAGCCAAATCCGTTGTAGAAATGCATTGAAAGAAATGCTCTTATTTTAATCACTGAAATTAAATACTCATCATCTAAGTATGTAAAATCCCTTTGGTTAGCACCCTTAGTGAGCACTAACCAAAACGCTAATCAGCCATCTCCTGCAGTCACTTACCTCACAGTGGCAACCCATCAAACTTACCATTATTGTCATGCCAATATTCACTGCACAAATTGCATTGCAAAAATGCTGTGATTTAACCTTTGAAATAACATACTTATTGTCCAAGTATGTAAAAGCCCTCTCCAAAGTCTAAAAAGCACACCTAGTGCTAACTAAAACGACAATAAGCCATCTCGTACAATCACTCACCTCAGAGTGGTAACTATTCAAACTTACCACAATTGTCAATCGAAAATCCAGTGTGGCAATGCATTGAAATAAATGCTGTAATTTGACCCTTGGAATTTTATACTTCTCGTCTAAGTATGTAAAAGCCCTTTCTAGGGCGAAAAGAGCAACCTTAGTGCTAAGAAAACCCGCAATCGCTCATCTCTTCCAATCACTCTCCTCACAATGGTAACCCATCAAACTTACCATTATTGTCAAGCCAAAATACACTGTAGAAATGCATTGCAAGTAATGCTGTTACTGAACCCTTTCAATTCAGTACTCATCGTCTAAGTATGTAAAAGCCTGCTATAGGGTCTAAAGAGCACCCTTAGTACTGACCAAAACCACAATCACCCATCTCTTTCAATCACCATTCTCTAATTCCTGACCATGCAACTGAAACATTAATTACTGAAACTCTAATTACTGAAAAATTATTGTCAAGCCAAAATACACTGTAGAAATGCATTGCAAGTCATGGTGTTACTGGACTCATCCAATTAAGTACTTATGGTCTAAGTATGTGAAAGCCTTTTATAGGGTCTAAAGAGCACCCTTAGTACTGACCAAAAACACAAACACCCATCTCTTTCAATCACTATTCTCTAATTTCTGACCTTGCAACTGAAACATTATTGCCAAGCCAAAATACACTGTAGAAAAGCATCACAAGATATAGTGTTGCTTGACCCTTTCAATTAAATACTTATCGTTTAGTGCTTATCGTCTAGTTATGTGAAAGCCTTTTATAGGGTCTAAAGAGCACCCTCAGTAGAGACCAAAACCACAATGACCCCTCTCTTTCAATCGCCATTGTCAAAGTGCTAGCCTTTCAAGAATACCACTATTGCCAAAGCAAAATCCGTTGTACCAATGCATTGTAAGATATACTGTTCCTTGACCCTTACAATTAAATACTTATCATCTAGATATATGAAAGCGGTCTCTAGGGCCTAAAGAGAAACCTCTATACTAACCAAAGCCACATTCACCCACCTCTTTCAATCACTGTTCTCTATTTGCTGACCCTGCAACTGAAACACTATTGTCACGCCAAAATACAATGAAGAAATGCATTGCAATTAATGCTGTTAAAGAACCTTCCAATTAAGTACTTATCGTCCAGGTATGTGAAAAAAAGACCGCTTTCACATATCTAGGTGATAAGTATTTAATTGTAAGGGTCAAGGAATAGTACATCTTGCAATGCATTGCAATGCATTGGTACAACGGATTTTGCTTTGGCAATAGTGGTATTCTTGAAGGGCTAGAACTTTGACAATGGCGATTGAAAGAGAGGGGTCATTGTGGTTTTGGTCACTACTGAGGGTGCTCTTTAGACCCTATAAAAGGCTTTCACATACCTAAACAATAAGTATCTAATTGAAAGGGTTAAGTAACACTATATCTTGCAATGCATTTCTACAGTGTATGTTGGCTTGAAAATAGTGTTTCAGTTTAAGAACGAGTACTTAGAGAAGAGCAATTGAAATAGGTGGGTGATTGTGGTTTTGGTTAGCACAGAAGTTTCTCTTTATACCCTAGCAAGGGCTTTCACATATCTAAACAATAAGTATTTAATTGATAGGGTCAAGTAACACTATATCTTGCAATGCTTTTCTACAGTGTATTTTGGCTTGACAATAATGCTTCAGTTGAAAGGTGAGTACTTAGAGATGAGTAATTGAGTGAGGTGGGTGATTGTTGTTTTGGTTAGCCCAGAGCTTTCTCTTTATACCCTAGCAAGGGCTGTCACATACCTAAACAATAAGTATCTAATTGAAAAGGTCAAGTAACACTATATCTTGCAATGCATTTCTACAGTGTATTTTGGCTTGAAACTATTGTTGCAGTTGAAGGGTGAGGACTTAGAAAAGAGCAATTGAAATAGGTGGCTGATTATGGTTTTGGTTAGCCCAGAGATTTCTCTTTATAGCCTAGCAGGGGCTTTCACATACCTAAACAATAAGTATCTAATTGAAAGGGTTAACCCTCGGGCTACCAAGCTTTTTTGTGACGTTGGCTACCAAAAGGTGTGGTTACCACCCCCCGTGGATTTCGGGTTTGGTTTCACATATCATTTCTTGTAATACACCAATGGATTCAGCGTTCAATTCTGTACAGAATGGTATATTTAGTTGTACATTATGTGAATGCACCTCGAAATTACATCATTTTTAACAAAGAAACCTATATATTTTATATTATTGCGTATATTTTGTACTTTTGGATAAACAAATAAACGATTATGTGTGTTTTGAAACTGATCTGTGTATCCAATATACACAAATACATACCTACACATGTTTATATACGTATAAATATGCATCCATACATATATACATGTACATGTATGCATGCATACATGTACAATGCTGCATTCAGCCATTTTCACACAGATTATGCGTATTATTATTTATTTTGATCACTTCCGGTTTTCAAAAGACAAACATGTAAGTATGCAAATGATGCCCTACATTCCCTCTAAAGAATGGTATATTTGTTTCTCTTATAGGAAGAATAGTCATTAAGCTACAGTCGAAAAACTAGGGGAAGTGGTATCCACCCCCTGGTGACTCGGGTATATCGGGTATAACTTTTGAATGGCGTGGGCTACCACCATGATGTTTACCTCAAAATGTGCGCCAATGAATCTGCTACAGCTACCTAAATTGCAAAAATTATATTCCATATAAAAAAAAAATTTTATGCATAAAAACGTAAGGGGGTGGCAACCACCCCCTCTTGGTAGCCCGAGGGTTAAGTAACACTATATCTTTTAATGCATTTCTACAGTGTATGTTGGCTTGAAAATAGTGTTTCAGTTTAAGAATGAGTACTTAGAGAAGAGCAATTCAAATAGGTGGGTGATTGTGGTTTTGGTTAGAACAGAGGTTTTTCTTTCTAGCCTAGGAAGGGCTTTCACATATCTGAACAATAAGTATTTAATTGAAACAGTCAAGTAACACTATATCTTGCAATGCATTTCTACAGTGTATTTTGGCTTGAAAATTGTGTTTTAGTTGAAGGGTGAGCACTTAGAAAAGAGTTTTTGGAACAGAAGGGTGATTGTCGTTTTGATCAGTACTAAGGGTACTCTTTAACCCATAGAGAGGGTTTTTACATACTTAGACAAAAAGTATTTAATTTCAAGGGTCAAATAACAGCAATGTTGCAATGCAATTGGTGAAGTGCATATTGGCTTGACAATAGTGGTAAGTTTGAAGGGTTACCACTCTGACTAGAGTTAATATAGGAGACGGTTGATTGTCGTTTTGGCTAGCTCTAACTGTGTCTTTTAGACTTTAGAAAGGGCTTTTACATACTTAGACGAGAAGTATGTCATTTCAAGGTTCTAGTAACAGCATTTCTTTCAATGCATTTCTGCAATGGATTTTGGCTTGGGAATAGTGGTAAGTTTGAGGGGTTACCACTCTGAGCAGAGTGTTTGAAATATATGGTTTATTGTCGTTTTCGTTAGCAACAAGGGTGCTCTTTAGGTTCTAGAAAGGGCTTTTACATACTAAAACGATAAGTATTTAATTTCAAGAGTTAAATAACAGCAATTATTGCAATGCAATTTCTACAATGGATCTGGGCTTGACAATAGTGGTGAGTTTGATGGGTTGCCACTGGGAGGTGAGTGACTGCAGTAGATGGCTGAATAGCATTTTGGTTAGCACTAGGTGTGCTCTTTAGGCCCTAGAAACGGTTTTTACATACTTAAACGATGAGTATTTAATTTCATTGATTAAAATTATTTCTTTCAATACATTTCTACAATGGATTTTGGCTTGATTATATTGTTAAGTTTGAAGGGTTACCACTGTGAGGAGAGTGATTGAAAGAGATGGATGATTGTCGTTTTGGTAAGCACGAGGGATGCTCTTTAGGCCCTAGAAAGGGCTTTCAGATACTTACACGATAAGTATTTATTTCTAGGGTCAAATAACAGTATTTCTTGCAATGTATTTGTACAATGGATTTTGGCTTCAGAAAAGTGGTATGTTTCACGGGTTACCACTTAGAGAAAGGTCATTCAGGCAGACGGATGATTGAGGTCTTTATTAGCACTAAGGTGCTCTTTAGGCTCTAGGTTAGGCTTTCACATACTTAGACGATAAGTGTTTCATTTAAAGGATCAAATAACAGTATCTATTGCAATGCATTGTACAATGGATTTTGGATTGACTCAATAATGGTAAGTTCAAAGGGCTACCACTTAGAGAATGGCGACTGAAAGACGTGGGTGACTGGCGTTTTCGATAGCATTAATGGTCCTCTTTGGGCCCTAGAGAGGGCTTGTACATACTAAAACAATCAGTATTTAATTTCAGGAGTTAAATAACAGCATTTCATGCAATGCATTTATTCAATGGATTTTGACTTGACAATACTGTAAATTTCAAGGGCTACCACTGAGAGAAGAGTGATTGAAAGAGATTGGTGATTGGCGTTTTGGATAGCACTGAGCACTTTAGGTACCTGAGAAAGTTTTCACATACTTACAGGAAAACTAGTTCATTTCAGTGGTGAAATAACAGTATTTCATGCTAAATGTGGCCTAATGAATTTCGGCTTCAGAATCATTGTAAGTATGAAGGAGTACCACTGAGAGAACAGCGAATGAATGAAGCGGGTGTCAACGGCGTATTCCACGGGGTGTCACGACAACTCGTCGAGCGACATTTCCTCAAACGACATTTCGTCTACTAAGTTATTTGATATTGTCACTTTAAAATGAAAGCTGGATTGATGAAAAAACTGTTTCCCCGAAATGGAAGTGGGATTGATGAAAACATTCCTGTGTTGAAACAGAAGCTGGATTGATTTAAATAATTTTTCCCGTAAATAGAAGCTGGAAATCAACCTGGATGCATGGATGAAAATAGGTTTCCATTCAATAGAAGCTGGATTGATGAAAATAATCTTGTCAGTAATTAGAAGCTGGATTCCTGAGAATATATAGCACGGTTTAGCGAAACTATAAGAAAGCGGCCTCTGTTGATTAGCCGTAATGGATACAGATACACTTGTAGACGAAATGTCGTTAGACTAATTGTCGTAGACGAAGTGTCGTTAGACGAAATGTCGGTAGACGAGTTGTCGCGTAACCATTCCACGGGTGCATATTTCGGGATTTGCATGGCAACAGAAAGTTATGAATATAGCCGTGCTTGACGCGCAGTCGAATGGTCGTTTCAGATTGCGTGAGCGCTCACCTCGTTTTTGTATTTTGGTCTTAATTTAATTTCTTTCGGTTATTTTGGGACATTTATTCTTATCTTATCATTTCTTATTGTATGCGAATCGTTACAGCGTCATAAATTAAACATCCAGGTAAGAGAAGTGATAATAAAATACAGCCCGTAAAAACAAAGTTTTTTACTATTATCCATCTAGTATCCTATAATGCGTCTCATGAAGCAGTTACCTCTACAAATATATAGTTCGCGTTCATTTAACGTCATAGCGTGCGTTTAATCTGGCAGCGCGCCCGTTTTTGTTGCGGCCAATGGCAACGCTGCGTATCGGAAAAGTTGAGTCCCCGATTCGAAAAGTTGAGTCCCCGATTCTATAAGCTTGCCTTTTTGGGGGAGCTGAAATTTTTATAGAATGAAGTGTCTGCGAGGGCGAGTCTATCTGCCAAGTTTCAGCACGATTGAATGATTGTAAGTGATCGAATTAGTCGTCGCAAGATTTGACTTTTTAGCCTGTGGCCGTGCATTCAAGTATTCAAGATTTCCGTAAGTTAAACTAGATGGATAAAAATACGCAAAGATACACGGCTAGCGCTATCATGGATGGTCACCTTATAATTATAAACAGATTTCTGGCCTGCTAAATAGGCCTACTCTCTTTATCCCCAAAAGATTAGGTTTGTGAAATGCGTGCTTACAAAATAGCCATTTGATTGCATATACTCTATTTCCTGCACAGTGCTACAATGTAACATGTAAGACTAGATAGAACCTCCACGCATTTGTTTAAACTTAAAATTACCTGCCGCTAAATTATAGGCTATGGAGGCGAAAGTTATCAGTTGGAGCACAAAACAGGATCAATTATATTTGACCTATTTATATACCGGTACTCAAACTTTGCATTGCTCTCAAACCGAGTCGTTATCAATGACTGAATGATTGTCGCTTGCATCTGTTTCTGTTTTAATGTTTTAATGCTACGCCTACTAATGAAGTTGTTTCTTTCCACTTACCTTTTTTGCAACTAAGTCTTGATGAACGTCGTAATTCAGAATTCTTGCGTTTACGTTTTCGTTTGGCTTGTATTTTCCTGCAAAGTCTTCCATTCTACGGTACTCATTTACTCACAGAAATGAATTTTAGTTCTGACTTGATAATATTTACTTTATTGTAATCGATGCTTTTCTAATTATATTAAAAGCGTTTTCTTTCTAAGAACTTTCAACCTGTGAAAAGATTACTGATTTAACAAGACACTTAGATGAGAATACGAAGTCTAAATCCGTGATCGCGTCAAGACCAGGATGTTAATTGATTGGCGTCTATTTTTAGGATAAAATTTTGCGCCTCATCGCAACAACACATCCTTATTGCTGCGCTTGAATGTTTGACATTCGCTGCCGTATAATTCTATTAATAGTTTGTATGTTAGAGTTGACAAAAGATCAACTGCGTCTCTGATGAGACACAATTCTTTTTTGGTCTGGCAACAAGTGATTGCTCAATCAGTTCACCTTAGCAGCTAGGTTATAGGACTGTTCATCAAAGGACGAATTATCAGGGTCCCTTGATAATTCGTCCTTTCATGAATACCATGGACGATTAATCAAGTGACTGAACATCAGTGGCCTGTTAATCTAATGACTTTTCATCAAGATGGTTAATGATGAGGCGGACGGTTCATCGAAACTAACGTAAAGACTAAAGGAAAATCCTAAATAGCCTAGCTTTAATAGTATAGGCCTACAGCTATAAGGCCTACTGTAGTGCACCCACGGCATTAAAATACACACTGTATTTAAATAACTAAGTGTGAGACAAATATGCAATAGCGAGCCAGTATCACGAAATAGAGTATCCGTTCTAAGACTATCCGGGGATGTATGAATTTATCCCCCGGATGGAATAAACCGGTTTAGAGTATCCGGAGATAAACCATTCTATCCCCCATCAGTATACGCATCACGATAGCCTCGGCGAAAATCCAGTCAAAATCACCAAAACGATGTAAATTGATTTCAGGTCGACTAACAAACTAAAGATACGCAATTTAAAAAATGTTATGTGTACAATAAATACAAACAGTACGACTGAATACACTTAGAAAACGCCAAAATTGCAAATTAAACTGAATACTCCATTTCGCTAAGGGGTTTATACTCATGTATGTGGATACTCTATTTCGTGACACCGGCACGTTAATACAATTTGTTGGCGCGCCGCCGATGCCACCTTGATGTGTTTAGCTTTTGTTGCATTTTTCACATTTTCATGAATCCGAGAGAAATTGTTACCTCTGTGCCAAATGGAAGTAGACATCTTGCATTGACCTAATCGTTTCATTTTTCTGGGTTTCATTGCGAAACTTGATTAGCAGCACTGAATTTACGTCAATGCTGTGAGCCTCTGACTAACGTCATAGGCTGAAAATTCTAGTTAACTTTTGCAACCGTAAGTCTTACAGTTAGCGTTTTCTGTGGAACGTATTCGCGAATTTGACAATCCTGTTTGAAGTATGGCAGCAAAGAAACGTCCAATGGCCTCCAGATGAGTTAATAATAATGCATCTTACGAGATGGAACTGTTTGCTCGTGATGCTACAGAAAGTCTGGAGAATAATCAAGAGATAATAGAAAAATATGTCTTGCCAGACTGCGTGCATTAAGACAAGATGTTAAGCAAGAGCTCGTGGAATCAATTCATTGGCGAAGTTCAAATCAACTTTGGCGAAGTTCTTAAAGGTCTTCCAGTCAGCTACAGTGAGGGTTTGAGCGACGCGAAGTATCCCACGATCAGCTTAGTGTTGCTGTTCAGGCCACTGTTACCACTTTGACTTTGAGGAGGTGAAGTCAATGAAGGGATCAATGTGATCGGCACTTAACCCTCGGGCTACAGATGGGAGGGGGGGGGGTTACCACCCCCTACGTTTTCATGCATAAATTTTTTTTTCATATGAATATAATTTTTACATTTTAGATAGCTGTAGCAGATTCATTGGCGCACATTTTGAGGTAAACATCATGGTGGTAGCCCACGCCATTCAAAAGTTATACCCGATATACCCGAGGCACCAGGGGTGGATACCACCCCCTTAGTTTTTCGACTATAGCTTATTGACTATTCTTCCTAGAAGAGAAACAAATATAGCATTCTTTAGAGGAAACGCACGGCTTCATTTAGATACTTATATGTTTGTCTTTTGAAAACCGGAAGTGATCAAAATAAATAATAATACGCGTAATATGCGTGAAAAATGGCTGAATGAAAGCACTCCCCCTTTCGGTTTTTGTCTGTAGCGTATTTATTTATCTTCCTGGAAGAGAAACAAATATACCGTTCTTTAGAGGGAATGTAGGGCTTCATTTGCATACTTATATGTTTGTCTTTTGAAAACCGGAAGTGATCAAAATAAATAATAATACGCGTAATCTGTGTGAAAATGGCTGAATACAGCATCACAACGTAAACCGATATAATATATGTATGGATATATATATATGTATGGATGTATATTTATACGTATATAAATATGTGCAGGTATGTATTTGTGTATCTTGGATACATAGATCAGTTTCAAAACACACATAATCTTATATTTGTTTATCCAAAAAAGTACAAAATGTACGCAATAATATAAAATATCGCTAATTAAGAGGTTCCGTTGTTAAAAGTGATGTAAGTTAGAGGTGCATTCACATAATGTACAACTAAATACACCATTCTGTGCAGAAATGAATGCTGAATCGATTGCTGTATTACAGGTTATGATATGTGAAACCAAACACGAAATCGAGGGGGGGGTGGTTACAACCCCCCCTTGGTAGCCAGTGCTAAAAAAACCTTGGTAGCCTGAAGGTTAATCGTCGTTTGCCCGTGACCGACTTGAACGTTGTAGCAGCAATGCTTGATCGGTTTCAACGAGCTTTAAGCTCTTACCAAAGTTATCTGATTGAACAGGATAATTGCACGTAGCCTAATCTGTAACTGTAACTCCATCATGGGCCTATCGTTATTTCCCTTTCGGGTCGCACAGGTTAAACCCAGTGTAAAAAGTGAGACGGATCTCCCCGGATTTCCGATCCGGGGCCCTTGAATGTGTAAAAATTTAGATCCGGGGCCCCATAGTGATTTTTATGAGATCCGGATCTCCCCGCATCTCCCAATATGACCCCCATAATCGGAGCGTATTTTATTAAACTTGACGTCTAAAGTGAAATTGCTCTTGATTCTTACAGTATCTTCCTTTTCCTTCCTTTTTATATTAACGCTCATTCCGTCGTCACGCGAATTTCTTTTCACATTTCCGTAGATTTCTTCGACAAAATATGGTATATTTGAGCGGGGCTAGAAAACGGAAAAAGACAGTAGAAGCTGAGAAGAAATGAACCTAGTGTGTACCCCTTTACGTTCACGTTTATTAGCTTCACATTTGAGTTCATTAATGTTTATTTCTCTGACAGGTCCTCCTCTCAAACTATGGCAGCCATTACCATATGTCAAATCCTGGCTTGCCTCAAACCGCAGAGATGCCACTTGTGGTCAATGTCCGAAGAAGGCAGAGCAAGTTGCTTGTAACAAATTAATGATGTCCATTTGGAATCAGTTCTAAAACACATGCTTTTTCAATGTTTCTGAACAGTATTTTCTCATAAACAACTAATGTTTAGTATTTCAAAAAGTAAAAGTTGCTATTTGTACATCTTTGTTTCTTCCAGGCAGATATTTCAGCAGTTATCAATGAATCAATTACAAACAGTTTCCACGTAATTGAAGCTTCTCTGTAATTGATAAAAGCGTCAATGCGTCAACAAGCCGTAGTCACTGGAATTGTGTCATATTTTCTGTACTTTTATTTCTGCACAAATGGTTACTTTTTTGAATATTTTTTTAAAACACATTAATGGTTTTGAGGTTTAAAATGTCAGTTTCAGCCCTGCGTTAGCATTGTAGTAACTTGCAGATTTTTTTATGTCATGCAGATCTACAGTGTACTGTGTGTAGAATTCATGTCTTAATACAATACGACTACAGCTGTTTAATCAATGCATGCTAATTTGAAATACTGTAATATTATTTGTGATATCTTTGACACTGTGACTAACCTGCTTAAAGTGTTTTCGTCTTCTTTTCTGTTGTAAAGTTCATTTTAAGTTAGCACAAAAATTTCCTAATAAGATAATCACTTCAAGTTCAATCAATTAAATCGCTTTAAATATTGTTATATGGTCAAAATTGTATGCAATAATAATGCAATAATATTCACTTGCATTGCGCTTTTCATTTTTTTAGTAATTATTATCAATAATTAACAAGATATAACTTTGCGGAGGGCCCATCACAAATTTATGGGGGCCCGAATATATTTAAAGATCCGGGGCCCATGATTTTACACTTTTACCACTGGTTAAACCCAGATATCTCCTCTAATGTAGACCACAGTAAGTAAAGTAAGCAAGTAAGTATGCCCTTTATTACTTCATTAGCAAACGCTTAATGTAGGCCCCAGTAATGGATGCTCTGCAATCCCTATCAACCTAAAGTCGGGTGCGGACGGTCTCTAAAACGCAGAGCTTTAGAGGTCCATAAAATCGCCTTTCTTGGTTTCCGCCATTCCTCGTGCAATGTTGGAACTATTCAGCAGCGGCGAACAGATGAAGTAGAAAGCGTGAGCAAGAGTTTATGCTTCCTGATTGTCTCTGGACAATAGTAAGTAAGTAAGTGTATTCCTGATTAAACCTTAACCTCGGGCTACCAAGGGGGTGGTGGTTACCCCCGCCCCTACGTTTTTATGCATAATGTTTTTTCTTCATATGGAATATAATTTTTACGTCTTAAGTAGCTGTAGCAGATTCATTGGCGCACATTTTGAGGTAACCATCGTGATGGTATCTCACGCCGTTCAAAGTTATACCCGATATAGCCGAGGTACCAGAGGGGGGTGGATACCACCCTCCCCTTAGTTTTTCGACCATAGCTTATTCAGTTTTCTTCGTAGAAGCTAAAAAAATACCATTCTATAGAGGCAATGCAGGGCTTCATTTGCTTGTTTACTTATTTGTCTTTTGAACACTGGAAGTGATAAAAAATAAATAATAATACGCGTTACATGTGAAAATGGCTGAATGCAGCATCACAATTTCGCTGTACCTAATACAGACTATTGACTAGTTTGTAGGTTATTGTTACAAATGAAGCATCATTATGTTTAACCCTATGACGCACACCTTCCCGGCCAACACATTTAGCACACCTGGGGTCAAATTGATCCCACCCATAACAAGGGTGGATTTAATACAAATTTAATACAAAGTCGAAATGAATGCTCCAAGTTTAGGTTGGACAGAGTGCGTGCATGTACGGAAAATGTTTGAATCATGATACAATGTTAGATTCAATGTACGAAACAAAAAATCGTTTGTTGTAACCTAAGTATTCGACACCACAGTGATCGTTCTAATGTTGGAAATGAAAGTTCTTGTGACGTCTTTGGTAAGTATGTATGTATGTATGTATGTATGTATGTATGTATGTATCAAGGCCGTATTTAGGGGGTGTTTTGGGTGTTTAAACACCCCCGAAATGAAATAATGTAAAAATGAAATAATGCATTTACTAACACACGGTGTAAGAACTAAGCGGTCTCAAGTGAACGTTAGATGGTGCAGCTCTACAGCGCTTTGCTGGCAACTTCTCACACAGCGCACGTGTAATAGGTGATACTTACTTACTTTACTTGAATGCATATAATTATTCAGGCTGACATTCTTTCACAGACTGGGTTAAATAGTAAATAGACTGAAATGACCACTGCTTTAAAATCCACAGCCATAAGTAACTACGACATATGGGACTCTATGTGAATGTACCCAGTGCAACGTTGACGACAGTTTAAAGTTAAAATTGATTACAGAGACTTGCAATACCCCCCAGCCTTTATTTAGTTGTCCAGTATAGAAGGAAAACGCAGGCTAAGTTTTCAGATGCAATGTTTGAAACAAAATCCATTTTGGACAGGCTGAGTCATTAGTTTCGAAGTTCTTAATTCTATGTGACATATTAAAACAGATTATAGATCATTACAATACAATTCTATTTTATATATATTCTAGTTCCAGACTTATAATACGCCTCTCACAGTATATAACAGAGGCGTTTCCAGTGTGAAGAACCCTTCAAAAAAGAAAAGTCTTAAGAGAACGGGCAGAAACAGTAATGCCTCCAGATAAGATCGCAGCATGAGATATAGCAGGAAGGTCATTCCAGCGCTCGTGAAATATTATAAGCTGGTGCCCTGCGCTTGGCTTTCGAGTGGCGCTTTAGAAGTTTGGAGATTACGATTACGAATACAGCAAAGGGCCAGCAGAGGCATAGGCACGATGCTGTGCTGTGGCAGTCCGAGAAAGAGGCACTATAGAAGGTCATGATGGTCTAGAGAGCGGAGAGGACGTTTTAGAGATAAAAAAATAATTTTAAACTGAATCCGAGCAGTTAAGGGATGCCAATGGTGTTCACTGTTCAGTCATAACAGTCAAAATACGGGGAAAACGAGGAAGTCGGGCGATCAAACGAGCAGCTGCATTAACAGGCCTGGATTAACCACGGGTCCAGTGGGTCCACTGACCCAGGCCTACTAAAAATTTCACAAATAAGGGGCCTACCATTAGAATGATACCTTAAACATTTTATAAATTCTGAAACTGTCCTTAACTATTGTTTTAGGTTTCAAATGTTACATTGTTGACGGGCCCACATTCTCGGAAGTGAAGAAATTTTTTAATGTTAAATCTAGCGAAAATGCTGTTCTATCTACCTTAACGTGTGCAAGTATCGAGGGCCAGAGGGGTACAGACTACAGAGACAAACAACATTGACATGGCATGGAAGATTGGCATGACTCACTCTCCGATGTAGGCTAGCTGACAGTTCCGAAGTGTAGCCTACCAGAGTCATCCCCCATACAAAACACATGCACACAAGCATCAGGCAGGCTAAAACATATCTTTCATCAAATTAACAAACGTTCGCCCTGTCAAGCTCCACGAGTTTTTATATATACTACAGGCCGATCAAATTTCTAGTGCAGTCGGCAAATCACATAGGCCTATTTAAGAAATTACGATTCTCTACAAGTGTCTTTCGGATTGGAATTTTTCTGAAGTAATATCGTTATGCAATGGGAAAGAAACACCCATCTTCCTGCTGCGGCCAGATTATTTGAATGTTTGAGGAAATGGCAAAGACGAAACTTGAAACAGGTAGGCCTAGGCCTAAACATGTTTCTGTAACTTTCTTGGCAGCGATGTTAAGCCATTATCATACACAGATTTTGACGCGCTAGCAGCCTAGCGTGTTTGGAGCATGCTCAACGCCAGCTTGGCTTCTGTGAACACTTTAATCTAAGCTTTACTTACAAAAACTGCGACTATAGTATGCAGTGTACCTCAACAGCAAATTGCTCTACTAGAACAGTTTACACGCATCTAGGGGCCAGGACAACAGTGGCGCCCAAACTTGTGTGAGCATTGGCGCCAGGACAATCAATCAAATTTGAATAAACGAATTTGATTGATTGATACCATATCTCTGCGTATCTCTCTCCCTGTCTCTCTGTCTGTGTATCTCTATCTTTGCTTATAGGCCACAGTCTCCTCAGGGCAATGGAATGGAATTCAGTCTAAAGTCCTTGAATGCGTGCGTGAATGAGCGCGAGCGCACGGGGGCGTGTTTAAAACAGTTTCATATTTTTCAATATTATCTTATTGCCGTAACTCCCAAAAATACCTCGCCACGCCCACGCCGGTGTCACAAATATTCTATCCTCCCTAAAGCATATCCCCCGGATGGAATAAACCGGTTTAGAGTATCCGGGGGATAAACCATTCTATCCCCCCATCGTCATACACATCACGATAACCAAGACGAAAATCCAGTCAAAATCACCAAAAACGAAGAAAATTAATTTCAGGTGGACGTACAAACTAAAGATTCGCAACTTAAAATATTTTATGTGTACAATAAATCCAAACAGTACGACTGAATACACTTAGAAACCGCCAAATATGCAAACTAAACCAAATACATCATTTCGCTAAAGGAGATACTCGTGTATGGGGATACTCTATTTCGTGACACCGGCACCTCTTCTTTGCCACTTCGACCTCTGAATCACAGCATCCGGGCCTGCACTAGCCTTAATGCGGCCCTGTTATATGCTTTCACGTCCTGTGTCTAACTGCAGCGGTGAAAGATCTTTCAGTCAACTATACAAAGCGTATCAAAAATGTTTTAAGATCTACGATGGGAGTCACGTCAATAGACTAACTAATTTAAAACTTAAGAACATTGTGAGATTATACAACCACTAGGTTTTCAGGATATTGTTGACAGTTTCTCTATTTTGAAAGCACGTGGCAAACAGTTTTAAATTAATAAATATCAATTCTATCATTTAAATTTAGTCAAAACTTTGGTTGAACATGTATTTGGGGCCTACCATACAATTTTGGAACCAGGCCTACAAAATGTTAATCCGGCCCTGTGCATTAAGTACCATTAGCCCATTGTAGGCCTACAATTGATGCTCTGGAGTCTGGAATCGTATAGTACTACTGCATAGGCCGATCAGGACCCGCTATGAGAGCTCACGACGCTCCTCCAAACCCCTTAGTCGGTTGACTCGGTTGCTTGTCGGTTTGCTCAAGGACTAGTAAAAACACCCCCCGAAACAAAATCCTGGCTACGGCCTTGGTATGTATGTATGCATGTATGTATGTATGTATGTATGAATGTATGTATGTATGTATGTATGTATGTACATATGTATGTACATATATATTTATGTATAGATATGTACGTATGTGCGTATGTATGCAGGGATGAATCTATGTATGGTGGGATGGATGTATGCATGTATATTTGTATGTATGTACGTATGTATGTATGTATGTATGCATGCATGTATGTATGCATGCATGCATGTATGTATGTACGTTTGCAAAAACTATGCATGCATGTATATATTTGTATGTATGTGTGTATATACACATACGCATGAACATCGATATATGTATGGATGTATATTGGCATGTATTTATTATGTGTGTGTATGTATGTGTGTATGCATGCATGCATGTGTGTATGTATGTATGTGTTATGTATGTATGTATGTATGCACTCATCTATATATTTTCTATGTGTGTATATGCTTGTATTCATGTACATGTAGCCTATATATGTAGGGATGTATATTTGTATGTATATATATGTGTGTGTATTGATGGATGTATATATGCATGTATGTATGCTTGTATGTATGTATTTATATATGTATGTATGTATGCATGTGTGTGTGTATGTATGTATGTGTGTATTTGTGTATGTAACGTAGCCTGGTTTATGTTATTGTCAATGTTACAGCCTGGGGTCAGATTGACCCCAGGTGTGCTAAATATGCCCGAGTGTCATTCTTATTATTGTATCATTCAGTGTGATTCTCCTTACAGATTTTATTTTAGTTATAGTTATAGTTATAGTTAGTGATTTTTTATTTTAGTTATAGTTATAGTTATAGTTAGTATTATTTTTTTAGTTATAGTTATAGTTATAGTTAATGGATTTTTATTTTAGTTAATTTTAGTTACTACTTAGTTACAATAGGTAGGCTATAAGTAAAATTGTGCGTATTAACACGCTGTTTCACAATTTGCTCAGAGCTTTGAAAGCCTTTGAAGCATAGATGCATTCAGCTTCACGAATGCACGAGTTTCCAAAGTAACTGACAAATTGCATAATAAAAATATCGCATTTTTCGTTCTTATTTATGTCGAATCATCCATATTGCACTTCCTATTTTTATTTTTGTATTAACGAAAATAAAGATGAATTTTCGTTATTGTTATTTTCGTTATAGTTATAGTTATAGTTAATGATACTTTTTAGTTATAGTTATAGTTATCGTTAACGAAATCATTTATTTTCGTTAACGAACATTTTCGTTATCGTTATCGTTAACGAGAATCACACTGGTATCATTGAACCTAGAATTCTAAACTCTTCGAATTTTTCCAAATATGTATTGGGATAAATTGCTGAGGAATTTGAATTATTTCAGATTTTTACTATTTGTATCAACGCAGTAATTCCAGGAAATTCCATCGATGGGGTCAAATTGACCCCAGGTGTGCGTCATAGGGTTAAAATGTTCCTGGATACATAGATCAGTTTCAAAACACACATAATCTTATATTTGTTTATCCAAAAAGTACAAAATGTACGCAATAATTGAAAATATCGCTAATTATCGGTTCCGTTGTTAAAAGTGATGTAATTTCGGGGTGCATTCACATAATGTACAACTAAATATACCATTTGTTCAGAAATGAATGCTGAATCCATTGCTTTATTACAAGTAATGATATGTGAAACCAAACGCAAAATCCAGGTAACCACCCCCTCTTGGTAGCCAGTGTTACAAAAAAAACCTCGGTAGCCTGAGGTTTAAGCAATGTCTCTCAGCGAATCTCTGCGCAAGTGATGAAGACATAGGAAAATCTTACTACATGTATACCAGAACGCTACCTTCAGGCATTGTGATCGCCAAACGACATCTCGCATAAACAGATGTTTCAGTGTCTGACTGAACAGAGGCCAACCTATGAAGCAGCCTAGACACCGCGTACGAATTTGGAGTTGGTCGTACGCCGCTGCTCTTCTTGTTTAGAGCTAGATATGTAGATAGATATTTGTTTTAGTTTTTGACAGGTTGACGGACCTCAACCAGTTACAATAGAAATAATATGTTAAATAATGAAATCAGTATAAGGACAAAAACAAACAAAAAATCAGACAGGTGTGCAGTCAAGTGAGACCTAGGGCAAGTGTTTGTAAAGTACACGTGGGATAAAGTTCTTCACATCCTTAGCAGGCAGTTCAAAGCTACTACATGGGGTCATCCACTCTAAAAATCGCGAGGTTCTTCAGCTGCTGTGGGATGATGCGATTGGAGTCTTCAGCCGAACCCACCTGTTAAGTGATTTCCTAGCAACTTATCCTTGAGATATGTGGAACGCTGGGAATATAATTATTGGTTGAATCAGAGAGGTCGACGCTGTCTGGATCACTTCTGTTTGTTAGAGGAGAGTAGTACTTATTCTCCAGACAGGCAAATGGATTCTTATCCATGTTGCATAATGAGACGGATGGCAGAGCTTTTAATTAATTAATTAATTAATCAAACACTGTCCCTACGCTTTTAGAACACTGAACACTGATACAACCATACAACACAGGTCCTTTGATAATGCTTAGCACCATTGACCGTTGCAATCTTCTTATCGACATGACGTTATGTGCGTATTGTATGTCTGTGATTTCTCTAACGTGGAGGGTTTATAAATGTTACAAATAAGCTGTTTCATGTCATAATATTAATTTTTATATCTGCTAAATATTACTAACTATTTTCTGAAGCATATGCATGGAATTAGTTGTTTCGAAAGAATAATTGTTTGTCATAAACTTTTGATGAAAGTGAGTTTATTTTCGACTTAAAGTGTAAACATTAACTCCTAAATATCCTCCGACGATCAGTTGTTTCTTTTCTTCGTCGTAACACAATCTACATGTGGCGCCGATCCTCGTTTCTTCTTTTTCTTAGTTTGTTGGACAAAGAATTTGATTCCATTTGAGATCGGAATCCAAGAGAATCACTCTACCATTCAGTCTGTCAGCCACAAACACTCGATCGTCTGAATCGAGTGAGAGATGAAACGGATCATTCAGTTTCTGGGTATCATTTGAAGGACTGAAACGACGAATTACCATTTGTCCATCTCTGGTCAATTCATGTAGGTCCCAGTCTCTCCCACTTGACGCACTCTCTCCCTCCTCCTCCTCCCCCGTTACCCACCAACTGTGAATGATGATGAAATTCCCGATGGATGTTTCCACTGCATGGTGAGGGTTTTTAATGTATCTTGGTAACTGAATGGATCGAAGAAGTTTTGCGTCTGATCCGTAGATATTCAGAATAAACGAAGAATGATTGATCATCAACAACCGACCTTCATTTGACACTGACAGAGTTTCTGGCTGATAATCAATGGTCAGCCATTTGATGACTTTGTAATGTTCGCCTGTTTCTCTTGTTATCTTCCAGACGCAGTACTCCCCTGCGTCAGAAACGTAGAGACAATTTTCCTTCTCACTGGATCCAATGTCACTGGGAGAGCCACAATATGCAATTTTTATTTCCTTCTGAAGACTAAATGGTTCTCGATCCTGACAGACACGAATTCCATTTTGAAAAGTAGAATATTTATGTGAAGCAGAGAAATATGATCGACAGAGGACGTAGATTTTATTTCGTAAGTTAGTCACTCCATTCACATTTTCATTTCCTCGGAACTTGATACTCCGAGTGAATATGATGGAAATCGGACAAACAACTGAAATATGAGCAAATATGTTCATTAGCCTAACCCTCGGGCTACCACCTCCCCCCCATACGTTTTAATGCATATTTTCCCCTCATAATTATGGAATATACTTGTTACAATTTAGGTAGCTGTAGCAGATTCATTTGGGCACATTTTGAGGTAAACATTATGATGGTATCTCACGCCGTTCAAAAGTTATACCATATAAATTATAGCCGAGGTACCACAGCTATTCCATTTTCTTCCTAGAAGAGACGCAAATATACCATTCTTTGGAGATAATGCAGGGCTTCATTTGCTTGCTTAATAATTTGTCTTTTGAACACGGGAGGTGATAAAAATTAATAATAATACGTGAAAATGGCGGAATGAAGCATCACAACGTAAACCGATATTTCTACATAAACTTTGTCAACAGCTACAGATTTAGAATTTATATTAGCTGAAACAGATACTGAAGATGAAGTGAGAAGCCAGTTTACAGGAAGCATTCGCACAAAATAACCGGAGTAACTTGCAATAACTGCAAGAACCACTGACATATTTGACTGCCATGAACCATAACGTAAAGTCGTGTTTTATGAACATTGCCTTTAGATTTCTCTACAACTAATACAGACTATGAACTAGTTTGTAGACTTATGTTACAAATGAAGCCTCGTTATGTTTGAAATGTTCTTGGATACATATACATATTTCAAACACACAATCGTATATTTGTTTATCCAAAAAGTACAAAGTGTACGAAATAATATAAAATATCGTTAATTATCGGTTCCGTTGTTAAAACTTATGTAATTTCGAGGTGCATTCACATAATGTGCAATTAAATACACCATTTTATTCAGAAATGAATGGTGAATCCACTGCTGTATTACAAGATATGACATGTGAAACAAAACACGAAATAAGGTGGATGGTGGTAGCCGATGTCACAAAAAATCTTGGTAGCCTGAGGGTTAATTTCATTCATAGTAATAATAATAATAATAATAATAATAATAATCGTCTTTATTTGTTCAAAGCGACAAATATGCAGTAGATCGCATGACAGTAGTAACAGACAATAACATGTTTTACAGGATTCGAATTTAACTGTATGACAGCCAATCAAGGCGCCCATCTGTCCAACTACTCATTTTAGCAACGCCATCGTTCGTATGGAAGGTTAAGTCAACCATAAGGGGTAGCCAGTCCTGCTTCGTACTTGATGTTCTGCTCTTCACGCCAGTGATGTAGCCATTTATCTATGCACCCCCCCCCTTCAGCAGTAGGATAGACTTCATGAAACGCATTTTTATGTGAACGGCCTTTTATCTTGTCCATGTCAACATTCTGCTAATTTTGTTGACCAGCTCTGTCTTAATAATTTACATGTCCTAAGTTTTTTATGATGAGTAAGTTCATTGGAACTTACCAACGGTTTTCTTGAATTGATTCTAATCGATGTTGATCACCATTGAATTATATGGTTGAATATTTGCAATACCAAACAAGATATCTCTCAGCTGATTCGATTCGTACAGACTCTGAAAATGTTTAAGGGCTGCTTGTGAACGACACCAGATCCAAATGACCACAGTCTGTCTGTCCAGTTGGGAGTTCAGGATTTCTATGTCTTCTTCCCTCAGTTGACTGATGAGTTTATTAGTTTGATCTGACCACGGTTTGGTTCTGTTTCGAAAATCTTCGACTTGTTTGTAAAGTAGCTCTGTTACCATAATTGACGTTGCATACTTTGCACCAAGAGTTTGCACTTGCATTTTTATTACACCTAAAAGCAAAAACGTATTTCAAATATCAAATTACTTAGTTAGACGTAATTTCATATAAATACAGTTGAATAAAAGTATTCTTTAGGTTGTAGATACGTTGCCAATTCGAACCTTCGTCTCAGATAAAGGAAATATGCATCCTGTTCATGAAGAACATTACCATGCTTTTAAACTAAAATGTCACCATCGCTCAGGTATTTATAACGCGCCAGTTTATGTATTCGCGTAAAAACGCAAATACCCGGATGGATCAATTTCAACATTCAGCAAAATACGTTGTGATAGAGATTAAGGAGCAGCAGAGTCAGAGTTACATATTGTGTACTGTGCTGGCAAAATGCAAAAAGCCTCAACAGTTTCTTTGAATGTGTGGGATAAACACCTGACAATTTAAAGATGATGATAATACTTTTAACCTGGCTGAATAAAGTATGAGTTGAAGGCACAAGTCACGAAAGGAACTCGCGGCTAAACAATGAAGCACATTGGAGCGGTAAGACCAGTTTTAAGTTTAGCATATTTATTTAATACAGAAATTACTTAAAGAAGTTGAGATGCCACAATTTCTTGGTCGGAACCTGTCATTTTTTGCCGATTTCCGATTCCGAATAGTTGGCCTTTTTCGCCGCATCCGATCTGATTAATCGATTGACAATATTCATTTTTATTTGCAGGTTACAATTTCTGTATTAATGAAAGAAAAAATTGTTTTTGGTCAATTTTTGTTAGGCCTAATCTGTTTTTAAGGCCTGAGATCGCCGATTCAGAGTAATACCAATTTGTTCAAAATCCGGACCGAGCAGATTACCGAAAGAATAATCGGCTAAATTTGCTTCAACCTCCACTAGAGCTCTTTATTGGAAATTACTTTCTTCATAGTAGCCATGTCCATGTTTCAGAACGGCTTTATAGGCCTATCGTTCATGCGAAATTTAAGTTAGACATGAAAGACAATGAAAGTACCCTATAATAATTATTATGATCTTTTAAAACGAAGATTTCCACAAGTGTTCACCATTTGTACTGGAGTTGTGATAATAAATTATAGCAGGCTAGTAAATGGCACGATAGGACCTAAGAAATATTAGAAATTATTCAAGGCCTTGATGTAATTCGATTTAAAATGCATATTTGCCTTTTATAATTATAAATCAAATTTTGTTAATTATAAGCTTTTAGATAAAGTTTGTACTTTAAACCTCCTCCGTTTTCTACGATCCTAGCCACTGTACTCTGACTGGTTTTTCGAAGACATTTGACGAAATTTGAAAACTTTGCTTCGTCGAAAGTTGTCATGACGTTCAAAAGCTCGTCGTTCTTATCTCGTTCTAAACGTTGTCGTTGAATGATGTTACGTTGTTCTTCTGTTATGCAGTTGAGCGACAACAGTGAAGCGAATAACTCGTCATTCGATTGAATATTGTCTAAGAGATAATTTCTGTTGTTTCTAATGATAAGGGTTCTTTTCTTGGCTTTTCCATAGAAATCTAAGAAGACAGAGCAATCACTACTTTTGAATAGCATCACGGTTTTGGTTCATCACAGCATAAACATTATTGCTCGAAGTAAATAGAAACCTCTGCTGACTTCGAATTTGACAGAAGTGATTAGGTTGATTCAACCCGTAAAACAACATTCAAGCCAAAATATCAGACTTGTCTAATGCAAATACCTCATCCATTTTTCGCTCACAGCGGTGAGACAGGAATTTAGAGTACACTCTAAACCCGAACCTATTCACATAGTAACTTTAAGCTTACATCGTCTTGTCCGCCAGACAGTTACCTTAAGGCCAATTTTATAGTATCCTGCACAGGTTACTATGAAAGTAAGCTGTCTAGGTTACCATATGGTAAGCTCTTGATACTTTGAAAGTGAGCTGTCTAGGTTACCATATGGCAAGCTCTTGATACTTTGAAAGTATGCTGGCTAGGTTACTACTTGGCAAGCTCTTGATACTTCGAAAGTAAGCTGTCTAGGTTACTACTTGGCAAGGTCATGATACTTTGAAAGTATGCCATCTAGGATACTACTTGGCAAGCTGAGGACACTTTGCAAGTAACCTGTCTAGGTTACTATATGGAACTTTCAGTGTTACTTCCATTTACTCTTTAGTAGGATTCTATAGATGGAATATTGGCATTTATTTCAGTAGTAGTAATTAGTGAAGTATTCAATACTGTACTATACTAGAACAGTACAATTTCAATGATAAATTTACTAGTACAGTCTTCAGCCTGTTAATAATTATATACAAGTAAGGTCTACATTTATGTAATTTGGTAATTGCCACAACTATGGTGTTGCAGTAACTATCTCACAGGCTTGAATACAGTTGTTAACTTGTATAACCTCATTAACAATGGTTTAGTTTTGTATCGACTTATATCCAACAATAATGTCTGCCTGTTCATTAGGCTGAATGACACTTTAATTGCAACTAAAGGACTATAACACTTGGCATAAAGAACAGTTTAAAGGAATAAAGTATCAAGCACTCATAAATATAAACTATCAGTCAATAGTTCAAATATGGATTGTATAAATCTTAAGGTATCTGCATTTTTCATTTCATATTTGTTAACCCTGTAGGAATTGGTACAACAGGTAATCAATAACTGCAATATAATCTAGACTCGACAGTTACAACTGATCCCTACAGGATAACAAATAGGACATAAAAATGGAGCAATCTTTATATTGTACCAACGATGAAATAACAATAATCATATATTATATTCATATTTATTACACATTCATAATCAGAGACAAATGCAAAAGTTAAAATGTAACACTTCTTATCAAGTTCACACTAGACTACACAATGTCCATCGATCGAGCATTTGTGAGACAGAATGTTTTTGGAATGTTGTGGATTTTCTCCTCACGAGCTTTGCCACCTTGTTACGGATTGATGTCACAGGAAAATCTGAAAACATAACCCAAAGTTTGATTAACAGTATTACAAACAATTAACTTAAAAATTAATTTTTAACAGCTGTGATTAATTATGTGACATCACATTTACTTGGGTATTGCATGAGGTCTAGTGTAAGGTTGGCACCCAGACAGACAGCCAGCCAGCCAGACAGATAGACCGCCAGACAGACAGACAGACAGTCAGACAGACACAGCCAGACAGACAGCCAGACAGATAGACAGCCAGACAGCCAGCCAGCCAGACAGACAGACACCCAGACAGACAGACAGATAGACCGCCAGACAGACACCCAGACAGACAGCCAGCCAGACAGATAGACAGCCAGACACACAGAGACAGCCAGCCAGACAGATAGCCAGCCAGACAGACAGACACTCAGACAGACAGACAGCCAGACAGATAGACTGCCAGACAGACAGCCAGACAGACACCCAGCCAGACAGATAGACAGCCAGCCAAACAGACAGCCAGCCAGACAGCCAGCCACACCGAGACAGCCAGACAGCCAGCCAGACAGGCAGCCAGACAGATAGACTACCAGACCGCCAGACAGTCAGCCAGACAGACACCCAGCCAGACAGATAGACAGCCAGCCAAACAGACAGATAGCCAGACAGACAACCAGCCAGTCAGACAGACAGACAGCCGGCCAGACAGCCATATAGACAGACAGACAGACAGACAGATAGACTGCCAGACCGCCAGACAGACAGCCAGACAGACACCCAGCCAGACAGATATTCAGCCAGCCAAACAGACAGACAGCCAGCCAGCCAGACAGACAGACAGATAGACCGCCAGACAGACACCCAGACAGACAGCCAGCCAGACAGATCGACAGCCAGCCAAACAGACAGCCAGCCAGACAGACAGACAGCCAGACAGACAGACACACAGAGACAGCCAGCCAGACAGAAGGCAAGACAGACAGACAGCAAGACAGACAGCCAGACAGAGACATACAGCCAGCCAGTCAGACAGACAGACAGCCGGCCAGACAGCCATATAGACAGACAGACAGACAGCCAGCCGGACATACAGGATAACAAATAGGACATGAAAAATGGAGCAATCTTTATATTGTACCGACGATGAAATAACAATAATCATATATCATATTCATATTTATTACACATTCATAATCAGAGACCCATACAAAATTTAAAATGTAACACTTCTTACCAAGTTCACACTAGACTACACAATGTCCATCGATCGAGCATTTGTGAGACAGAATGTTTTTGGAATGTTGTGGATTTTCTCCTCACGAGCTTTGCCACCTTGTTACGGATTGATATCACAGGAAAATCTGAAAATATGTGACATCACATTTACTTGGGTATTGCATGAGGTCTAGTGTAGGGTTGGCACCCAGACAGACAGACAGCCAGCCAGACAGATAGACCGCCAGACAGACACAGCCAGACAGACACAGACAGCCAGACAGATAGACAGCCAGACAGCCAACCAGACAGACAGACAGATAGACCGCCAGACAGACACCCAGACAGACAGCCAGCCAGACAGATAGACAGCCAGCCAAACAGACAGCCAGACAGACAGACAGACACACAGAGACAGCCAGACAGACAGACAGCCAGCCAGACAGACAGACACTCAGACAGACAGCCAGACAGATAGACTACCAGACCGCCAGACAGACAGCCAGACAGATAGACAGCCAGACAGCCAGCCAGCCAGACAGACAGACACCCAGACAGACAGACAGATAGAACGCCAGACAGACACCCAGACAGACAGCCAGCCAGACAGATAGACAGCCAGCCAAACAGACAGCCAGCCAGACAGACAGCCAGACAGACACACAGAGACAGCCAGCCAGACAGATAGCCAGCCAGACAGACAGACACTCAGACAGACAGACAGCCAGACAGATAGACTGCCAGACAGACAGCCAGACAGACACCCAGCCAGAGAGATAGACAGCCAGCCAAACAGACAGCCAGCCAGACAGCCAGCCACACAGAGACAGCCAGACAGCCAGCCAGACAGGCAGCCAGACAGATAGACTGCCAGACCGCCAGACAGCCAGACAGACACCCAGCCAGACAGATAGACAGCCAGCCAGACAGATAGCCAGACAGACAGACAGCCGGCCAGACAGCCATATAGACAGACAGACAGACAGACAGATAGACTGCCAGACCGCCACATGTGACTTTTTTCCAGAATGGATTCTTGTATGGACATACAGTTGTTGCTTCTGCTCAAAAACCTTATCACATGAATTGCACTTGTATGCCTCTTCTCCAGTGTGGCAATAGTTATGGTCCTGCAGACTGTTTTTTTGTACAAATGCTTTGTTGAATAAATTGCACTGGAATGGCTTTTCTTCTGCATGAGTTATTATCTTATGCTCTGTAAGAGAACATTTCCATCCAAACGCTTTCTGGCATAAATTGCACTTGTGTAGTTTTTCTACACTGTGGATTTTTGTATGGTCTACCATATAGCAACTGTGCGTAAATTCCTGGTTACCTATATTGCATTGGAGTGGTTTTACTCTACTGTGGATTTTCTATGGTTTTCCAGATAGTCCTTTCGTGCAAATGCATTGTTGCATATATTGCACTGGTATGGTTTTTCTGCAGTGTGGATTTTTTTATGGATTATCAGATTGCTCATTTGTCTAAATGTCTTGCGACATACATTACACAGGTATGGTTTTTCTCCAGTGTGGACTCTTGCATGGTTTACTAGAGTGGACTTTTGTGTAAATGCCTTGTTACATAAATTGCATTGGTATGGCTTTTCTCCAGTGTGGGTTCTAGTATGACTATTCAGAGAAGATTTCGTATAAAATGCTTTACGGCATATATTGCATTTGAATGGTTTCTCTCCAGTGTAAGCACTCACACGATCCATCAGAGGCCTATTCATTCCAAATGTTCTGTGATATGAACTGCACTTGTACGGATTATGGATAGTGTGGGTTATTGTTTCGTAATACAGTTACAGCTTACGCCAGTGTTTATGCCAGTGTTTATGGTTTTCCAGAATGTTCTGGGAAAAATGCTTGTCCTATAAATTGCGCTGGTATTTCTTTCCTTAAATGTGAGTAACTATTATTATGATCTGTTTGAGAACATTTCCATCCAGAAGTTGTTTTCTTCCAGTGTGGGTACATTCATGATATTTGCTATAAAATCTTTCTGTAAATACATTACAATATTCACATAGGCATTCCTTTTCTTCTTTAAGAATTCTTCATTCCATCCTAAAATCTTTAAAACAGTCAGAATCATTTTAAACTGTACATTTACCACTTTTCAATGTCAAAAATTAGAGAATCTATCCTGAGTCATAAAACGCAAGCGAAAATATCAATAAGCCTCATTTGTGAGCTACTGATTGGGCAATGTAAACACTATTTTAGCATGTTCAACAACACAATCAATTCTGAATCATCAATCAGACTGATAAAAGAGAGCAAGATAAGGTAAAACTGGCAAATCTAGTACTTGTGCCATATCAATAGAAACAGTGCATAATATATTTAAAGTAAGATTTTTTTAAGAGGAAGGTCCAATTCACAAGAAAGATCAGTGACATTGCGCTGATGAGGAGATGCAAGTACATGTAACTTGTTAAACCCCATGGCCAGCAGAATGCAGCCAAGGACGCGATACTAGAATCGAAGCTCTCTCTCATGTTACCTGGGCGTGTCCATTAGCAGCAGTGAGTGGAGTGTAGGACATTATCCCCGGACAAAAGCGCCCCGGACAATATCCCACGAAAAATCCCCCCGATTTTGTGTGGGACATAATCCCCCCGGATATAATCCCCCCTATACGCAATTGGCCTATTTCTGCATGTCACTGATAAACCTTAATTGCCATGTTTTTGTTCGCTATGTCATTCAAGCATAGGCCTAAACGTAAGACTTGTTAGTGTCGTTCAGTTATAAAGTGAAGACTTGTTAGTGTAATAAAGATTTAAAGTTAACACGTGTTAATGTCGTTCAGTTGTTAACTGAAAGACTTGTTAATGTATTTAACCAAGAATTTTTTCATCAATCCATGCTGTATTTAGGCAAGAATTATTTTCGTCAATCCCACTTCTATTTAAGCAAAAACTTAATAGATCCAGCTTCTATTGAAACAAAGACTTAGTTTAATCAATCCAGCTTCTATTTACGGAAACAATTATTTATTAATTAGATTTAGTTTCATCAACCAATCAAACTTCCATTTAGGCCAACAATTATTTTAATCATTTTGCTGCTGCTGGCAACAATTTTGGGCAGACTAGTATAATAAACATTTAAAGTGGAATCAATAATATTATACGATTAGATCGTAGCCTGGGGGATTATGTCCTAGCTTGCGGTGGATTACGTTTGGGGGGATTATGCCCAGGGGGATAATGTCCGTTCCTCGTCAGCAGTGCTTAGGCATACATTCTAGATTTTTCTGTATAAAACTGTGAAGTTTCGAGTTGCTTGATAGTACATTACAGTGGCTAACTGTTCGTTGCAATCGTGAACTCAATGCTGTCCAATTTAATGATTCAGCCACAAAACATGGCTATTATGAGTATCGTATTTTTTTACCTCGGGAAATCATCTTAAACCTTACACTGTGTCATCATAAATCCATTTTGGTAAGCTAAAATGCAGGCTTATTAAGAAAAAACATGAAAAAAATGGTTAATTCAAGGCAGAGGCGAATGAAACTTACCTAAAATAATAATAAACTCATAATTATTATGGACTTGTGCCTTAGTCAAGTTCATAAAAAATGGCGTTGCATTAAAAGGAAAGGTTGGACATAGAATTGTTACATTTTCATCGTTTCTGCCATCTCGCGATTGAATCAAAACTTCATATTCGCGTTCGATAGCCTACTTCATGAAATTGGAAAAGTAAGCTTCAAAATTCCTAAAGCGCTCCGAGACAAAGCTCAGGAATGACTCTAATCCCTTAACCCTCGGGCTACCAAGGGGGTTGTTACCACCCCACTAGGTTTTATGCTTCGCACACTAGTTCCATATGAATATAGTTTTGACATTATTAGGTAGGCCTAGCTGTGTGAGGTTAATTTGCGCACATTTTTGAGGTAAACATAAACATAATAAATTATTGTGGTATCCAACGACATTCAAAACTTAGACCCGATATACCCGAGGTACCAGAGGAGGGGTGGATACCACGCCTTAGTTTATCGACTAGAGCGTATTCATTATTATTTCTAGAAGATAAACAAATATATCATTTTTAAGAGGGAATGAAGGGCTTCATTTGCTTGCGTAGGCCTACTTAGTTGTCTTTTGAAAACTGGAAGTGATCATAATAAATAAATAATAATAGGCCTACGCGTTATCTGTGTGAAAATGGCTGAATGCAGCATCAAAACGTAAACCGATAATTATTTCTACGTAGCCTACACGTTTATCAACAGCTACAGATTTAGAGCTATTATTAGCTGAAACAGATACTGAAGATGAAGTGAGAAGCATGTTTACAGGAAGCATTCGCACAAAACAACGGGAATAACTTGCAATAACTGAAAGGACCACCGACATATTTGACTGCCGTGAACTCGTAGAAGAAATGTTTGTAGACGAAATGTCGTAGACGAAAAGTCTGTAGACGAGTTGTCGCGAAACCCCACCGAAAGCGGCTCTGTCTAGTGGAGCTACGGGCAAAAGGGGTAATTGTGAGACCAAATTTGGAAGAGTGGAGGGATCAAGAGCCCCTAGCACTAAGGACAGGGCAACAGAGGTCGCAAAGGTTGGCAGGAGCGAGGCCTAGTAAGCAGCGCTAGACTATGGCAGCAATCCCATACGCAATCGCTGCTCAGAGGGAGCCAGTGGAGAACGTCGTGCATGTAACTAGATACATGGCTAAAATTTGGCATACGGCCGATAAGGCGGCCAGCAGAACGTAAGATACGATCCAGGCACCCTAGACGACCAGCCGTGAGGCCAGCGTAGAGTGAGCAACAGCAGTCAAGTCTAGTTGTGACGAAGGCATGAATAAAAGGGTGAAGGTAGCAAGCAGAAGCAGTGAGTGAGCGAACGCGATGGTGTGGAACCGGCGCAACTGATGGAAGCAGTCACGGTTAAGGAGGTTGATATGGAGAGCAAAGGTGAGTTCTCGGTCCAAGGTGACGCCAAGGTCACACAGCTGAGGAGAAAGTAGAATGTGGGAAGGCGGCAGCGAGGGTAGCCATGTCTATTGTCTAACCTAGCCAGTTGCTGGCGGGTGCCCAGCCAGATGAACTGGGCTTCAGTGGGGTTAAGCCACAGCCGGTTAGATGATATCCAGGTCTCAAGGGCTACCATGAGTCCATGATCGAGCTCAAAACCCGAGTGGTGGCAACAGAGTCAGAGTCAGAGCAATGCAAGTAGACCTGGACATCGTCTGCACATAGCTGGGCCAGTGCAACATAGGAAGCAAGAAGCGACGCCGGAAGTGTAGAAGTGTAGATAGGCAGGAAAACTACCTCAGCGCTATGATCAACTCTGAGTAGTTTCCTTGAAGGGGCTCTATATAAATTCCCGAATGAATGAATAAACTGGCAACGTTTGAACTTGAACGCAGTTGCTCAAAACTGAGAATACGACATGTGAACTTACTACAACAACATATGCCAGACATGCAAATACAGTTTTCACAGGATGTGTGCTAAAACGCACCTGCAGGCACCTGGATACTGGAAAAATTTTCATCGGGGAAACCCCCGGACCCCCCCGCTTCAAAGGGGTGCCGCTTCGCGGTGCAGGTGGTGTGCGTTGTACGAAGAAAGGAAGAGACTAGGAAGGGGGTTGAGGGAAGGGGAAAGAAGGGAGGGCGAAGGAAGTGGTAAGGAAGAGGGTGAGGGGAGGAAGATACAGGAAGGGGAAGATGAAGAAAAAAAGGGAGGGGAGAAAGGGAAGGGCTTGGGGCTTTAGCCCCCCAAACCTTAAATCATGGCGCCGCCACTGATTACAATACATAGAATATACCGCTACATCACCGCGTTCCACATGGATTAAATAGCTAATTTATTAATTTTAGAGTCTAATAAGAGAATAAAGTCTATAATCAAAATGACCAAAGACAGCAAACACGAAATACCGAGGGATACATGACAATGTGGATTACATATTAATTCTTATCTTCCATAATCAGCAAAGAAAACGTCCAACACATAATCTAAGTAGAATAAGCTAATTAATTTCAATAGTTATCAATACAAAATGAATGCAATTGACAATAGGCTAAGTATCAATAGTCTAAAAACAGTCTCACAAAATGATGTACTGCTAAGCGCTCTATATTTTAAGTAGCTAGTGTATCAGATTTATTTGTGCAGCAAAATTAAATATCTAACAAAGTTATCAAGTAGTGGAATCCAGAACAAAAGACTTTACTGCGTTTTTACTAACCAGAGCACAAACTTTAACTAACAGCAATTCTACAGCCTTTCAATTATGTGAGAAGAATGCATAACCTTCGTTATGTGGTGCTTATAAGCAGGAACCTCTGGATTCTCTATATCAGAATGCCTACTGCTTACATCTCGAAAGCATTCTGAAATGAAATCGGTAGAACGTAATCATTCGATATTCAATTATTCATGTATGTTTAAATTCTATTGTTATTATTATTGTACATTCGTTTATTGAAAAACCTTGTTGACATACCGCCACAAGTTACACAGCGCACAAAATAGCAAGTAATGAGAACAACAAAAATAATAATAGATAAACGAGTAAAACAATGGATCAGTCAGTGATGGTTAAACTACAAAAGGTTCTGGTGACAAGTCAGGGATCGTCTGCTGATAAGAGGCTCGTGGAATAACAGTCCGATGATTTTCTATGGATAGATGTTATTGTCGTTCGATCGAGGTTGGAGGCTGTGCAGACTTCTGACAAAAGGCGGAAATTGTGGTTGATAGTATTGGTCGGTAGACGGAGTTTTTCCACTCGACGCCAGAGAGTTCAACAGTCCGAAGCGTTTGATCATCGACGACGCCGACCAGGTCCAAGGCCCTCAATAACACCAGATGTAGAGAATGTAGAGAATATATCCGCGGTGTTCTCCACTGAAAACGCCCCAGTCTAGACTGTTTCACTGCAATGCCCCGTCTGAAGCTACGCAGGAACGAACCACTAGGGTGAGCGATGGTAGCTGATATCTCATGTTGTTGAGCCCACTCTTCCTCGGGCCGACGGGCAGCGATCAGTAGATGGCAGCAGTGACAGCAGTAGCGGTGATCGTGCCCCATGTTGGCGGTATCCTTGTCGTAGACTCGTAGTATCGTATGGTTCGCCTAGTCACGCGTCAATGAACCGTGACGGCTACCTTAGCCTCAACGTTCAACCACTAAACATTCGAAATTGATGAATTAAACTCCTCAATTTTTTGGCTTCACCAACAATTCCACGAGCAGACGAGAGTAATCCAATAAGTCGTCACAAGCACCTCGGCAACTGACTATGAAATCCCTAAGAAAACACGCATAACATGTGTAACACTGCGCGTATGGCAGCCTAGTAGGCGCCCATCCTACCGCTTTTTGTTTTTCTCAAATTACAACTCTCTCAACTGTAGTTATACGGAATCTTAATTTAGAACAGGTCACCAACTAGGTCAACAGGTGGAGAAAATCGATGGCTAGAACAATGCTTCAGAAATTCTTTCTCCATTTCAAGCAATTCGCCACAAATACCACATCCAAAAGATTTAGACAAAGACGCTTTTGCATCCACAGGAGAATTGAATTTCCTAATATTCCGACGTTCTCCATCTCTAATTTTCAATAAACGACCTGCAATTCCACTAGAATCGGTACAGATGCTCTTTGAGATACGTTCATCTCGTTTATCAATAACACCAGTACTACTATATGTAACGAAATGATCAGATTGGTTAGCAATTACTTCACTTTCCTTTTGAAGATCCTGTTGCTGTTTTTCTTCATGTAGAGAAGTCTGCTTCGCGGAAGAACTGCTCTTTGTATAAAGTTTATCCCGTGTGCGTTGCTTCTCTGTTACATGAGTTCTTCTGTGTCTCTTTAAACTGCCAGGTTGTGTGAATCGTTTATTACAAAACTCACATGTGTATTGTTTATCTCGTGTATGAGTCCTCATATGACTTTTGAGATTACTACCATTATTAAATGATTTCCGACATAAATGACATCTGTATGGTGTGTCACCATAATGGGTTCTCATGTGCGTTTTCAGATGACCACCTACAGAAAATGATTTCTGACATAACTGGCACCTGTATGGTTTTTCACCATAATGGGTTCTCGTGTGCCTCTTCAGATGACTAGTCTGAGCAAATGCTTTGTGACACAACTGGCACACGAATAACCAAATAGGCCTAAGTTCAGTTTTGGTGACATTTGACTTAATTTCAGGCGCATAGATTCGCACCAACCTTGGATATCACGGACGCAGGCCGCGATTTTGTTAATGTTACTAATGTTCCTTCCAGAGAGCTTTATGTAGAGCTGGGTGCAGTCAGAATATAGATGGAGCATGAGGCCGTGTTGCGAAGCAATATTAACGATGTTGGCGGAATAGGCCTATGGAATAAGGTGAAGTGAACGAAGAATGGAACCTTGTGGACGCCAAAGAGGACAGAACAAATTTTAAATCGCACCCACCCAGTTTAGGCCTAATACTGTGAGGCCTCAAGGAAAGAAATGTTAACGACGATGTGTTTGAAAGAGAAGAAAGAAGAGAAATTAGAAGCATATAGCCTATACGCACCTTAATGTGAAAATCGTTAGATTCTTAAACCGAGAATATCTACACCGATAATGTCATAATTAAAATAGCTGGGTAAGTCAAATTCCAGGGTGAGTCCGGTCGAAAACTCAACGAGCAAATCCTCGAAGATGCTGGAACAGCAGAGAGGAGCTTAGCGTTCCGGAACAGACGAGTTTTCAATAAAAGAAATTTTCGGGAAAAGCAAGTTAGGGCTGACCGTTCTAAGGAAGTATCGGCAAAATCAAGGATGAAAGGACGGAATGAGAGTCCTGCAGAACTAAGGAAGAATGGAGCGGATGAAGGAAAGATTGACATAAGGACGGAAGGATTGGCGGAAGGAAGGAAAGAAGGTCTGGAGATGTATCCGTGGTAAGAAAGGAAAGAAGGAATATCAGAGGAAGGGGAAAAGGAAGCTAGGGAGGCCCTTCACGTCAAGCGACATCTTTGAAGTTTTTCACAAACCAAACGATCCGTTCAACAGCCAGCTTAATTTCTGTTGGAACAGATTACTTACAAGAGTGGAAAGTCAGAAGGGGCGATCAGGTGGTGGAGAGGGTACCTTACCTTACTTGAACTTACCTTACCTTACCTTACCTTGCATTACCGGACCTTACCATACGTCCTTGGAAAGGGGAGGGAGTGCTTAGGGCAACGGGAAGAGCGAGGCAGGTAGGAAGGACGAGGACGACGCGAACGAAGCAAAGGTGGAAGGATGGATAGAAGGAAAGAGGGAACGAAGGTATTAAGAACGGAAAGCAACAAGGTCGAAAGAAATACGGAAGGCCTGGCAGAAGGAAGCAAGGAAAGCCTGGAAAAAGAGAGAAAGAACTGACAGAAAAGACGAAGAAAGAAGGAAACGCTGGCAGAAAAAATTAGTCTTAAATGTTGCGACTCAATTGATCAGTGGAATACCTAGATTTGGGTAGGCTATACAACAGTTTCATGCGGTAGAATAAACTGCTCAGATTAATTAAAATTAAAGAAACACAATAATCTAATTAGATCTTAAGCATAATAATCTGTCCTATATTCAGTTCAACCTCCAAAACAAAACACCAACTATTCTTAATACCCAACAATCTTAACTACACGTTGTATCGTTCAGAATGACAAAAAACACATCCCCACTTAATGTAAGCAGAATTATAAGCTAAGTAATTTTGCTTCTAAATAAACCTGGAATGAAAAGACAATAAGTAGAAATAGTCCAGAACAAAGTCTCATAAAATGACGCACGCGGAGTCTACGCCTCTACGGCATCAGATGAGATAAACTAAAATCAGCCTGAGATAAATTCAAGACCTTACTGTCAAGTTGTCAACGAGTGGAACCCTGAACGAAACACTTTACTGTGTCCTTACTAACAAACGAAAAATTCCACTTTGATTATTATCTTAAATAATTTACACTGTTTTCAGTTACGTGAACAGAACAATGGCAACATAGAAATGTGGCGCCTCTAAAAAAAGGAAGCTAAGGGTTCTTTAAAAAGGAATGCATTAGGCCCTATACGTAACTTTTTAAATTAAAGAAACATAGCATGTAGGACTATTTACATATTATATATTCAATGTAACTTCAGCAACTTGTTATTTGCAAGACATGTGTTTAAAAATCTCAAATCACAATCAAATGCCTCAATCTTTCTTCAGTCTTGAACTATGTGGAATTGTTATTCAGGAAAGGTAAACAAATAAGTCGTCAGGTGGAAAATTGCTAGAAAGTCAAGAGCAATGCTCTAAAAATTCCTTTTCTGTTTGAAACACGTCATCACATACACCACAGATTTCGCCAGAAACGATTTTGCATACTCAGTTGAATTGACTTTGTTAAGACACTATTCAATTATAAAATTCTGATCCCTACATTGTAATTTGATTAGAATCACGATGGCACTTGTCAAGCATTCACTTTGTTTACGAGTGACAATTGTACTAGAATATGTGATGAATCGATCAGACAGGTTTGGAAATGCTTCACAATTTATTTTGAGGTGCTGTGGCTGTATTCCCTTATAGAGTTCAAAACTGTTTGGCCGAGGAACTTGCGAACAAGTTTATCGCATGTGTAAAGCTTCTCAGTTGTACGAGTTCTTCTGTGCCTTTTGAGACTGCAGTTCTCTGAATCCTTCATTAGAAACCTCCAATTATATGTACACCCATATGTATGATCTTTCCCAGTATGAGTTTTCATGTGAATCGTAAGATTAGAGACTATTGTAGGCCTATATGATATAGGACATAACTAACATAATGTATGGTTTTCCTCACATGCACTTTCAGATTACTACCGTGAGCAAATGTCTTCTGACACATGTGGCACCTGTATAGTTTTTCACCACTATTGGTTCTCAACAGCACAATGCCTGAAGCTATCTACTTCAGTATTGATTCCTGACATAACTGATATTTCGGTTATGCTCACCAGCATGTTTCTCCCACGTGAGCCTCAGTCTCCCTCAGACGATCATCTTGAGCATCAGATTTCTGCCGTGGAAATTTCTGATTTTCTCAAAATTTTGTTTTAATATACCACTTCAAATCACCAGATTGTGCAAAGGATTCCTGTACCTCTCCGTTATTTTATTGTTGTTCAAAAACGAAGGGTCAACTGTTATTACACTAAGGCCAGAATGTTTTCCCCACAGTTAAATTAAAAATTAATACATGCATTTATTAGAAATATTCAGTCTCCATTCCAATTCAATGTCTTTCTCTAGGAGCAAAATGTTCCACCTGTTTGAATCATCATCTCATACCAATTGCTCTTTATCAAGTGCCATAAACACTTGGGGAGAGTAGCATATACCTATGGCTGCAACAGTACTCCACGTATTCTCTCTATCCAATGATCTTGCACCATCAAGAAACAGAACATTTTCATTTTATATAAGTTTCACGGTATTTCCCTTCTAGCATTCAAAAGTTCTTTAAAGTTCTCTCCATTGTGAAGCCGTATGGCAGAATGGTTTGAGAAATCACTGCAAAACCTGGATAAGGGATCGTTTACAACAGTAGGGATTCGAGCATATTTTGAAGACTGGAAGATTAGAAAAATGTCTTTTTTACACACCTGGCACAGAAATGTTCTCTTGTATATGTGCACCTTTATGTTTTCTCAGAATCGAAGCACTTGCGAATGTTTTATTACATACCTGGCAAAGGTATGGTTTCTCTCTGCGATGTGCTCTTGCGTGCCTCATTAGATTACTTTTATCGTTAGTTTTAAACGCACATAAGTGGCATTGGTACGGTGTCTCTCCGGTATGGGTTCTAACATGCCTTGTTAGATGGGAAGATTGTCGAAAAGATTTCTTACATAACTCGCATTGGTATGGTTTCTCTCCAGAATGGGTTCTTTTGTGAGCCTGCAGACAAGAAGTGAATGTGAATGATTTCTGACAAAATTCGCACTGGCGTGGTTTCTCTCCAGTGTGGATTCTACTATGCTCTGTTAGAGTAGAAGATCGGGAATATCTTTGTTCACATATCTGACACAGGTAGGATTTCTCTCTGGTATGGACCCCAATATGCCGTCGCAGAGGAGTAGATGTGGAAAATGTCTTGTTACAAACCTGACACAGATGTGGTTTCTCTCCAGAGTGGCACTTTTCATGACGTCTCAATTTTGAAGAGCATGAGAATGTTTTCAGACATACCTGACAAAGATATGGTCTCTCGCCGGTATGTATTCTTGTGTGAATCTTTAGACTAGTATTATTACTAGTTTTAAACTTACATAATTGGCATTGGTACGTCTTCTCTCCAGTATGAACATTTGCATGGCATTTTAGACTGGAAGATTTATAAAAACTTTTCTGACATACCTCGCACTGGTAAGGTCTCTCTCCAGTATGGGTTCTCACGTGAATCTTTAAACCATAACTGTGTGCAAAAGTTTTCGCACATAGCTGGCATTTGTATGGTTTATGTCCCGTATGGATTCTATCATGTATTTTTAGGCCAGAGGATTGAGAGAAACTCTTTTTACACATCTGGCATTGGTAAGGCCTCTCTCCAGTATGGGTTCTCATGTGAATCTTGAAACCATTACATTGTGCAAACGTTTTTGGGCATAGATGGCATTTGTATGGTTTATGTCCAGTATGGATT
The DNA here is from genome assembly GCA_020284085.1 of Aporrectodea caliginosa. Lineage (NCBI taxonomy): Eukaryota > Metazoa > Annelida > Clitellata > Crassiclitellata > Lumbricidae > Aporrectodea > Aporrectodea caliginosa. The sequence continues at coordinate 652,420 of JACEVL010000224.1, read as the reverse complement.
CTATCATGTGTTTTTAGGCCAGAGGATTGAGAGAAACTCTTTTTACACGTCTGACATTGGTAAGGCCTCTCTCCAGTATGGGTTTTCATGTGAATCTTGAATTGACTGTTACACGTGAACGATTTCGTGCATAGCTGACACAGGTATGGTTTCTCTCTGGTATCTCCGAAATGGAGCTTCGTGTGTACTCTGAAGTCACAAGAACGTGGGAATGAATTCTGACACAAATGGCATAGATAAGGTTTCTCTCCAGTATGAATTCTAACATGATCACGTAGATTGGAAGACATGGAAAATCTCTTTTCACATATGTGGTATTCAAAGGGTTTCTCTCGAGCATGGGTTATTATTGTGTGTGTTTTTCATATTTTATGAGCATTTGAATGTTTTCTGACACACCTTGCACAAGAATGCTTTATCTCCAGTACGGATACTCATGTGAATCTTTAGCTTATATGTAGGGCCTATATCTTTAGGTTATAGGTATATCGAAAGGATAGGCCGATATGTAACGTCTGGAAACATAACAGTCAAAAATCATAAATGAAATGAAAAACATAAAATAAATTGAGTCAACATTTAACAGGCCAAGATTGCACACTCGATTACACACTGGAATTAAAAATAGCATGCCTGTTAGATGTAGGCCTAAATTTGTTATAAACGGCAGCTAGCATTCTGTTATTGGGGCATTGAGTGGTCAAATGTCCAATAATTATAATTATTAAACACTTAAAACGGACTGTAACTTTCATTTACCTGTATCCACTCGATTGAGAAAGTCCGTGAATAGCGATATTTCTAAAATCAATAGTTATTCAGTTTTTCAACGCAGTCATTCTCGAAGCGCATTCCTGATACCAGTAAGAGATAATTTATGGTAGAATTGAAAACAACGTCCAACTTACGAACAGCGAAAAGTGGGAGACAAGTGGGTAATCCTGGAACTGGCGGTCCCAAATTATTCAATGAAAGAAATCAACAAATTTATTTGATATTGTCACTTTAAAATGGAAGCGGGATTGATGAGAAAAACTGTATCGCTAAATCGAAGCTGGATTGATGAAAAAAACTCTTTCCCTAAATGGAAGTGGGATTGATGAAAACATTCCTGTGTTGAAATAGAGGTAAAAGTGCATTTTAGCGTATTTTATTGATAGTGGATTTAGGCGTGTATTTTAGCGTATTTTATTATTTCAATGACTTTCATGATAACTGAAATGTATCCAGCTTCTATTTAAGCAATATTCTTTACATCAATCCAACTTCTATTTAAGGTAACATTATTTTCATCAATCCCACTTCTATTTAGCAAGAATTCTTTTCTGCAGTCCAACTTCTATTCGACCAACGCTGATTCGCCATGAAATCGCGTGTCATTTACGACGCCAAACTACACGTTTTTCATCAATCCAGCTTCCACTTTAGCAGATAACTCCTTTCATCAATCCAACTTCCATTTCGGCAAAGAATTATTTTTATCAATCCAGCTTCCATTTACGCAGCCACATAAGAGAAATAATAAAATACGCTGAAATACTTGGCCGAAATCATCATGGGTTTAATACGCTAAAATGCACTTTTACCGAAATAGAAGCTGGATTGATTGAAATAATTTCTTCCGCAAATACAAGCTGGATACCAAGCTGGTTGTATGGATGAAACTAACTTTCCATTCAATAGAAGCTGGGTGAAAATAATGTTTTCAGTAGTTAGAAGCTGGATTCGTGAGAATATAATTTATAGCACGTTTTAGCGAAACTATAAGAAAGCGGCGGCCTCTGTTGATTTCTTTCATTGAATAATTTGGGACCGCCAGTTCCAGGATTACCGACAAGTGTATGGAAACAAACTATTTATAGAGAGATCCTTTAAATGTTTTAAATAGAGAAAGAATTTAAGTCCTACTCTGCACGAGTCCACACCGACGACGAATAAGCAAAACGATGAATTACTATCGAATAATTATAACGGATAACTAGTAAAACAGTATATTTGAAATTTTATATGGCAGAAAGCAACCGACTTTTATGGAAAAAGACGCTAATATTAATGACGTCACCTTTTATTGCGCTTCGTGCATAAAATTATATAGACGAAGATTTCTAGGCTATATCGCGCAAATTCAGTAAAACTCGAGGCAGTTTTTCCACCGCAGATCAGAAGTAGTTTTGCGCAAAGTGAGTAATTTCTATTCTAAACTTTTGCATGGCAGAAACTTTCAAATTTTCAGAAGCTGGTCTAAATTGCAAACGCTGAATTGCTTCAAGAGGAACATAGCGTAGGCCTAGGCCTATAGGCTATGGGATAATTTCTATTAAACTACTCTAGTACTCTTCACTTAATGTGAAATTCACAGAATAAAATCCTGTGAATTTCTAGAGCGCTTGTGTAGGCCGAATGTTACGAGTCGGCGACTACTATGATTTACAATCGTTGAATCAAATTCCAGAGTGAGTCCGTTTGAGAATCCAACGAGGAAATCCTTGAAGACACTAGAACAGCACACGGAAGAATAGATTTCAGGGACACACTAATTTTTAATCGAACGAAAGTTTGTCGGAAGAGGAAGGACTGGCAGAAGGTAGAACTTACAAAAGGAAGAAATACAGAAATGATGGAAGAAAAGGTTGGCAGAAGTAAGGAAGAATGGAGGGGAGGAAGGAAAGACTGGCATAAGGGCTGAAGGATCCGTTGGGAGGAGGGTAATAAGGTCTATTTCATTTGCAAATCTGATATAGGGGCCTAATCTAAACTAATACAATCTAATCTAATCTAATTATGGCGCCGTTATCGTTACGTCCACATCATGGAAATTGCAAAAGAATTTTAATCATTTGGAGAAAATGGACCCACGTTCAGTTGGATGCTGCGCCTGTAGGCCTAATCGAGAGGTGGCGGGTTTGCGCCCAATAGAGCGAATTTCACATAACAACCAGGGGAACTTGTTTAACTAATTAAGTAGCCTTTAGTTTAGTTGGATCTGAAAAGCGTAGGCCTATATTAGAGGGCTGCGGGTAGAGCATTTTTGCTACCCGACCCGTACCCGTAGCGCAGGACCGCTACTCGTACCTGTACCCGACCCGAAGTCAAAATTACTACCCAACCCGACCCGTACTAGCGGGTATACCCGTACCCGTCACAGAATTAATAAGTCTTTCCATAATCCCAGCCCCTGTCAGTCCAATAGTCTCACAAAGCATGTAGGCTAGTAGTAATAATAATAGTCTGATGATCATGGTAATGATTACAGTGGTAATAATAATAATAATAATAATAATAATAATAATAATAATAATAATAATAATAATAATAATAATAATAATAATAATAATAATAATAATATTCAGCGCTTCAATGCAGTTGCTTTCTCTAGCACTTTCCTAACAAACCAAAACATCTGTGAAGACTAGCCATTTCAGAACAACAAGCTCCCCTAATTTTTGCAATCCTGAGGGATCATATGTACCTCAGGGAAAAAATAATAATAATAATAATAGCAATCATTAATTAATAATATTAATAATAATAATAACAATATTACTGAGAGCGATATAGGCCTAATAATAATAATAATAATAATTATAATAATAATAATAATAATAATAATAATATTTAACAATAATAATTATAATAATAATAATAATAATAATAATAATAATAATAATAATAATAATAATAATAATAATAATAATCATAATACCCGGTACTCTTAATCATAATCATAATGAGAATGAGAATGATGATGACAGTGAACCTGCTTTATGAATAATGTTCGGAGTAGGCCTAAGTCTTTTCAGATTTATGGCCCAAAATGGAACGATTTACCAATATTAGTGTAATATAAAAAGGCTATAGTAACACCTGAGGCAGCTATGTCATCCATCATAATTTGATGCCAGAAAAACTCAGAATTGACAACATTATCGTCGAACCTTCAAATTTCCACGTCCGATTAAGTTATGTACCGCCACTATTACATGTAACCCCAAAACTTCAGTTCGGTACGGGTAAAACCGGGTTTACCCGTACCCGTAATGCTCCTACCCGTACTCGACCCGTGAAATGTCTGCCCGACCCGTACCCGACCCGCGGGTACGGGTCGGGTACGGGTAAACCCGCGGGTACGGGTATACCCGCAGACCCCTAGAGGCCCTATATGCATCACATTGCATACAACTATTACATGCACATTTCAAATTAACTTCACGCCTGTGAGAAGGTTTTTATAGACAAATAGTAGGTTACATGCACCGCTAAATATCTGCGCATTTATGCTTTGTTTGCCGCAGCTATAATGAGTACATTGACCGAACACTGACGGTGGAAAGATGAGACGCAAGGCAGAGGACTGGCCATTCGTCCTCGTATGCCGAGGCTAAGAAAATGAAGCAGCTAACACTTCATATCCATGGTTGCCTCTCAGGCTAGCTCGAAGTACTGCTCTTCTTCTTAAATACGTCTATATAGGTTTCTCAGCTACCTAACATAAGGCCTACGATTTGATATTATCGTACGCCTGGGGAGTAAATGGCAAGTCCTGCGATGAGCTGAACTCTACGACCTTGGGGTTAGTCCAGGTCTGGCTAAAGAACGAGAAATGAACACCTCACGTTCTACTATGGGACATAGGGTTTTGAACATTTATATAGCGCAACTTTGAGAGACTCATCAGAGGCGCCAAAATATATATCCAAATAAGCGTTTTGAAAACAGACGGATTAATTCCTCGACTTAATTTCATCGTTCGGGTTTCTCCGCGTTTTCCCGATGACCGAGACGGAAAAGACGGACCAATTTCCACGAACGGGAGTCCGAGGAAAGGGCAGGGAGTGCTTTGAACAACGGGTACAGTGAGGGATGTAGGAAGGATGAGAAAGAAAGAGAGAAATAAAGGAAAGATGGGAGGAAAGATAGAAGGCAAGAAGCAACGATGGACGGAAGGAAAACCGAAAGAAGTAAGGATTAAGGAAGAACTGGCAGAAGGAAGGACGGAAGAAAAGGCTGGCAGAAGGACGTAGTCTTAAATGTTGCGGATCAATTGATCGGTGTAATACGTCGAATTGGGCAAACACCAGTTTCACCTGGGAGAAGAAACTCCACGGATTAAGTAAAATATTATAAAAAACAAACACTAAGCTTATAAGATCTTAAAGCATTCTAATCTGTCTTAAACAAAACATTAACTATCCTTAATACATAATAATCTTAACTAAACCTTCTGTCATTCATTTTGACAAAATACAACACACTCCACTTATTGTAGGCAGAATTATAAGCTAAGTAATTTTGTTTCTAAATAAACCTGGAGTGCAAAGACAATATGTAACAATAGTCCAAAATAAATTCTCACAATATTATGCACAACTATAGCTCTCTAGTGCTTAACCAACAGAACTACTGATTGAGATAAATTCAAGACTTTTACTGTCAACTTGTCAAAGAATGTTACCCAGAACGGAACACTTTACTGTGTCCTTAGTAACAAACATAAAATTACAGTTTAATAACGTAAAACAAATTACACAGTTTTAATTATATGGAAAGAACCACGGCACCTTAGAAATGTCGTATCTATGATAAGGTCAAAGTAGATGTTGTGATTTGTATTTCAGTTGTCACTTTTTAATCATGTCTTCTATAAACTAATTATTATATGGGAGCTTGTTAACAAATTTACCAAGTTTTAGTTGTGCTACTTGTGGAAACGATTATGAAGATCCAGAGTTGGATTGTCTCGAGACACTGTCTCGGTCTCGAGACGTCTCGAGACAGGTTTTTCGATGTCTCGGTCTCGGTCTCGGTCTCGGACCCCACTGTCTCGGTCTCGGTCTCGGTCTCGAGACCATTTCTCGACTTTTTGGAAACTGTCTCGAAACGAAAGTCTTGTCTTTTGGAAACTGTCTCGAAGCGAAAGTCTTGTTCTCTTGTAGAAGCGGTCTCCAAAGTTCTCGTACAAGCTGTATTTGTTCGGAACTGCGTACAGTATTGCGCTGTAAAATTGTCTTGTGCCGAATGGATAACTAGTTAATCGGAAGTGCCAAACAGACAGGAAGTTTTAAAAAGCGGTGTTTCTGGTATTAAGATTTAAGAGTATTGAAAAAAGCAGTCTTAAGTTTGCACTTTCAGTCCAAAATTTCCAAATATCTTAAAATGTCTCATAAAGAACCTGAAATCGTGAAATTTGCATTCTCGCAGTTTGAAATCAATGAAAACCAAAATAAATGGCATGCCGTTCGTCGTTTGTGTAAAGCCAACATAAGCGAAACTCTTTTAACAACATCTAATTTCTCAAGGTGAATGATGTGACTTATGTCGCTAAATCGCTAATAGGCCTAGGGCTATATATGTAATTTTGTTGGTTTAAATTTTAGAATCATTTAGAAGATTTCAGAATGGCTGAAATATTTCTTTCTTTATAGTTTATACAATTCAGGTTGATTTCAGTGACTTGACCTTGTATTAGACTTCAAAAGTTGAGAAAAATTGTTTCGGGACTTGGGTCCAATGTGCATTTCACTCGTTTTGAACTGTCTCGAACTGTCTCGGACCTGGTGTCTCGTCTCGGTCTCGGTCTCGGACCCCACTGTCTCGGTCTCGGTCTCGAACCCCACTGTCTCGGTCTCGGTCTCGGTCTCGAGTTTTATGTCTCGTATACAAGTCTGTGAAGATCTAAGATGGGTGTGATTTAGAAATGGCTTGATTTCAGTTGGCTTTTTTAATGGAATGCTGTACTTCTAAGTCCTGTTGTAATGACATTCTGTTTGAGATAGAGGTGTAATATTAAGAAGGGTTTATGCAAGTCAACATCGTAGCAGATAATTACTTAACGAATTGCTGAAACTTTTCTTTCCCATTATTACTGACTAGTCATTCAACTACCAATGGAGAACACTCAGAACAGTCATTCCACTGTGATAAGCTGCTATGAAGTTATCGTTTATGTTGTTAAATATTTAAAAAATAAGTTTGTATTGCTTGTTGTAGCAAACACAGGAAGGAGACAATCTACAATCTGCAAGGCAAAGTCTACATCTCACTAATCTTCATCACGAACATTACGGTGGATTTATTTGAATACAACTCACGCTATAGTTTAACCAGTTCATCTTGAGCTAAAATCATCCTGAACAATAGCAAACAGGTGTTCTGTTATACAGTGGTTGGATAGCTTCAATATTTCGTCATAGAGTTTTTTCTGTGTGACAACTTTTTAACTTTACACGAAAAAACTACAACTGACAGATATAACATGAACCCATCTTGTAAACATCTGAAAGATAAACTTAAATGGAGCTGTTGACAACGTGAGAAACTGGAGACTGCTGGTGTTTTAAAGGCTACGACAAAAGCAATCTCAGAGACTTCTACACAGGTTTTCTTGTCTTTGAAGTACATATGAAAACTCGTGCTGTTCAAGGGCCATACAAATCCCAACTTTGTCTAGAATTTGGTAATTGGAAAGCACATATGAATCATTCTGTGAAAAACCACACAGATATCAATTATTTAAGATAGCGTATGCTCAAGGTGATCATCTTGCACTTGATCACAGAACCCATACTGGAGTAAAACAGTGAAATTATCAATTAATGGAATATCCTGACTTTAATATCTCAACCCGAAAGGGAGAAAAACAAAACAGTTGCAGATATGTTGGAAGTCATTTGAAAAAAGCACACGAGAGATATATGTCAGTATTGTGAGGATTCATTTACAAAAGTAAGTGGTTTTATGGTCAACATAAGAACCCACACTGGCCAAAAACCATACAGGTGCCAGTTATGTCAGAAATCATTTAGAGTAGCCAGTACTCTAAAGCTTCATCTGAGAACTCATACAGGAGAAAAGCCATTCATGTGCCAGTTATGTCAGAAATCATTTGCCAGAGGTGGTACTCTGAAAGTGCACATGAGAACCCATAGTGGCGAAAAACCATACAGGTGCCAGTTGTGTCAGAAAATATTTGCTCAACGTGTTCATCTGAAAGGGCACATGAGAACCCATACTGGCGAAAAAACATACCAGTGTCATTTATGTAAGAAATCATTTGCTCAAGATCGTTCTCTGAAAAGCCACCTTAGATGCCATACTGCCGAAAAACCATACAGGTGCCAGTTATGTGAGAGATCGTTTAGAGAAAACAGCAGTCTAAAGGTTCATATGAGAACTCATACAGGAGAAAAATCATACATGTGCCAGTTATGTCAGAAATCATTTGCTAGAGCTAGTCATCTGAAAGAACACATGAGAACCCATACTGGGGAAAAGCCATACAGGTGCCAGTTATGTCAGAAATCATTTACTAGAGGTGGATCTCTGAAAATACACATGAGAACTCATGCTGGTGAAAAACCATACATGTGCCAATTGTGCCATTTATGTCGGAAATCATTTGCTCAAGGTGAATCTCTGAAAAGACACATGAGAACCCATACTGGCGAAAAACCATACATGTGCCATTTATGTCAGAAACCATGTAGTGATCATAGTACTCTGAAAAAGCACATGAGAACCCATAGTGACGAGAAACCACACAGGTGCCAGTTGTGTCATAAAACATTTAAGCAATGTGGTACTCTGAAAGCGCACATGAGAACCCATACTGGTGAAAAACCATACAAATGCCAGTTGTGTTCGAAAACATTTGCTCAAGGTAGTCCACTGCGACTTCACATGAGAACCCATACTGGTGAAAAGCCATACAGGTGCCAGTTGTGTCAGAAAACATTTGCTGAAAGTGGTAGTCTGACAAAGCACACGAGAACCCATACTAATGAAAAACCATACAGTTGCCAGTTATGTCAGAAATCATTTAATGAAGGTAGATATCTGCAAATGCACATGATAACTCATACTGGAGAAAAACCGTACAAGTGCCAGTTATGTCAGCGATCATTTGCTGACGGAGGTAATCTGAAAAAGCATATGAGAACCCATGTTGGCAAAAAGCCATACATGTGCCATTTATGTCCAAAATCATTTGCTAGAGGTGACTATCTGAAAAGTCTTACGAGAACTCATACTGGCGAAAAATTATACAATCGCCAATGTTGTCAGAAACCATTTACCGTAGTCAGTACTCTGAAGAATCATATGAGAACTCATGCAGGAGAAAAACCATACCTGTGTATGGTTTGTAATTAAGAATTCACACTAATTGGAACTCTAAAGAAACACATTAGAACTCATGCAACTGAGAAGCAACACACACGCAATGAACCTTATACCAAGAACTGTTCTTCAGCGAAGCAGACTACTCTACATGAAGGAACACAGCCACAGGATCTTGAAATGGGAAGTGAAGTAATTGCTAACCTATCTGATCATTTCATCACATTTAGTAATACAGGTGTTATTGGCAAACCAAATGAACGTTTTTCAAAGAACATTTATCCGGATCCTAGTGGAATTGCAGATCGTTTACCCAAAATTAGAGATGGAGAACGTCTGTATATATGCAAATTCAAATCTGAGGTTATGTCTAGATCTTTTGGATGTGGTATTTGTGACGAATTGTTTGAAATAGAGAAAGAATTTATGGAGCATTGCTTTAGCCATCGATTTTCTCCACCTGTCGACTTGATCTCGAGTCCCATTCTCTTGCTAGTTCTGTCCACTCTGTCCGTCAGATCCTGTAGTGCCTCCCGGGTATTGGCCAACAGATCGATGTCGTCGGCAAATCTCAGATATAGCTATGCATGTAAACGTATTATATATGTGGGTCAGCAACCTGGTGAGGCTTTTTTGGCGAGACTGAAGCGCTACACAATTCTATGAGTAGGTTATGTTTACAATCGGTAATGTATGGTAAGTTAGGGTAAGAAAAAGTGGGCGATAGTTATTGCGCTGGACTTTCAGCCGAGAGGTCAGGGTTCAAATCCCGGCCAGGGCAGAAATTTGTTCCAAGATGTCTGCTCCACTTGCGCCCCCACCCCCTAATCAACTCAGCTGTAATGCGTACACTGTCGGTTGGAAGATGAGACAGCCAGGGAGAGGACTGATGAGACAGTAAGGGAGAGGACTGGCCACCCGCCCTCACATTACTTACTAAATCTTTCCTATAGCCTACTGATGAGGTTGACCAACCTAAAGACTTCTCTTTGCGTGCAAAACACAGTTATCAAAGTCACAATGTTAGATTCCAATTTGTATGCGTTACGCTTATTTCTCATTGTGTTGGAGATATTTCTTTGTTACAGTATAATAATTATTATAATAATTTTTATTAAGGTCGATTGTATCTTCAACTTGACTTATAAGACGAATGTTGCACACACAAGGGGCCAATTTCGAATTAACCTTCAGTGTCGGCAACTTTGACTTATATGGCGATTATAAAACCTAATAGAGGTGTGTTTGTGTGAGACTGTTGTTATTGGTCGTCTTCCGCTTTCACTTATAGGGCGATGATACTACTTAAGAGAGGTGTGCCTTTGGATGGATCAAGATAGTTTAAGTAAGCATATCCGCACTTTGGTGAACATACATTTATACAACATTCTTATTATAAACAAATTGCGTGAGAGATTGTCCGCTTGTGGAATAAAACGGTCATGTAATCTCTGGCGCAGGGTGTAGGGGAGTGGCTTTTTTGGGGGGAGGGAGTAGCCCATGGAGTACATGCCCCGGGTTTCCTACGACCGCAGAGAAGAGGCGTGAGTCAGCAGTGTCGCAAAGATTTTCAAACGATGGACTGTCCTCTGGCAGGTACCGCAGACGAATCAGACGCCGCATCCCCGACTGAAGGCGGTTCTTTTCTTGTTGCCCTGCAAACCCCACCAAGCAGGAGCAGCATAGAGCATTCGGGCCACCGTTGTAGCACGAACCACATCGTATAGCATAGGGCCTGAAAGACCATGCGCCACGAGGATGCGCAAGGCATACAGCGATTGTCTGGTCTGACAACATAATGAAAGAAGAACTTGATTGTTTTTTTGTTATAATATTACTTTTGTATTTGGATCGGTAGTCCATGTGTGCACCGATTCCGATTAATACCGATTGGTGCAAATTCCGGCCCGAACCGATTCCGGATCAACATTCGGCCCTTCTATACTGCCGTGCTAAGAAAGAAGACAGTAACTCAATTTTTTTCGGTTTTGAGTTAGCACTGGTTTTGACATCTTGACAACATGTTCTATCATATATAAAATCAAGGAAACAGTATCTGCCCAGTAACATGGCAAAAAACAGGAAAGAAATTCACAGTATCTCAACTGAGGACCACCATTCTAAGCAAAAAAACAGTAACTCAACTTACTGTGTTCTTGCTTAGTATATGGAATTATTGCGCATGTGTAGTTACCATTCTAAGCAAAAAAACAGTAACTCAACTTACTGTGTTGTTGCTTAGTATATGGAATAATTATTGCGCGTGTGTAGTTATCTTTTTTTCGCAATGAGCAAACAGTAACTCACTGGACAGTATGATAATGATTATATTAATACAGAATTGAAACAATTTCAATTAGTTAAGAATCATACAATGTCATTTAAAAACAAAATAATATCAAGGTAATAAATGTACATACACGCACAAATATATACACATAAGTACATATATATATATACGTATATTCATATTGTTGGGAGACCTTCCCAACCGAGACACTGTTGACAGTACTTTGTCCTAGTTTGAAGAGACATTCTGGATAAAGATAAATATATTTAGTATTGAACTGAACTATATATTGAAAGTAGGCGTGATGTTATGCTTACTATAAATATACGAATATCGTTACTGTAACAGAGACAGAAAATAGGATAGTTGATGAAATATATCCTGTATAGTTAAGAAGGAGTGTTCTCTCCTATTTAAACCAATGTAAAAGATTCGTCGTCGAAGCTTGGCAGTTTTCGTTAGGCCTGTTGCCGTGTGATGTCGAATTCTCAGTAGAACTGACCAAGACTTCCATGTACTAGATAAGTCTAGTTAACTAGTTAAACTGTTGGTTTCGTGTCCGCTGTGGCCAACCAAGTTGTTTGTTTGCTGTGCAACGTTCTCGAGAGCTGGAGACGTGTGGAGCTGATGTTCTTCGATAAGGTTGTATGTGTGTTACTATTACGGATTTTGTTTTATATTATACATTCTTTTTTACCCTAGAAACGAGTTTGTCTTCATTCGTATAGTAGCACCTTACATTTGGGGGCTTCGTCCGAAAGTGACGTTAACGAAAAGTCTAAAAGCGAAAATTTTGTAGGGACTTTTCTAAAAGAGTCTAGACACAAAAGTGGGGAAATTTAAACCTTTGAAAAGGAAATTTCGTAGTGAAAGTTTTGGCAACAGAGCTGAAATTAATTTGAGTAAGTCTAGAATAGACTAGAGAAAAAGCAGGCAAAATGGAGTCGCCTGTAGCAGCAAAAGCGTTAACGCTTGAAGATGTCTTTGACTGTTCGGTCGAAGAATTAAAAGTTGAGTTAGAACGCTTAGGTAAGGAAGTAAAAGGCTTAAGTAAAGCACAGATGCAAAAGGTGTTAGCAAAGTTAATATCTCCGTCTAAGGCTATGAGTGAAGAATGGAGAATAAAAAGCAAGTCGTTGGAGTTAAAAGCAGCAAAGGAAGCAGATGAGGCTGATAGACAATTTAAGAGAGAGGAAGCAGAAAGACAGCAGAAGAAAGAAGAGGTTGAGTTTGCAATGTTTAAACTTAAGTTGGAAGCAGAAAATGAAGCAAGAAGGTTAGAAGTGGAAGCGAAAAAGTTAGAAGAAGCAGCTGAGGAACGTAAAGCTAAGGCTGAAGCGGATAAAAGACAGTTGGAAATGGAGGAAAGAAAATTAGAAGCAGAGGAAAGGAGAATAAAATTAGAATCTGTAGTAGCAGCTGAGAGATTAGAAGCAGAGGAAAGGAAAATAAAATTGGAAGCGGAGGTATTGGAGAGAAGAATGAGACTGGAAGCGGATGCAGCTCAGAATAAGCTACATTTGGAGTTAGAACAGCAAGAAAAAGACAAAATAAGACAACATGAGTTACAATTGAAGAAATTGGAAAATAATGTAATTGATCATGATGACATGGATCAAGGGTTTCGAATGTCGAATGCAGTAAAATTTGTTCCGAAATTTGATGAATTAGATGTTGAACATTACTTGTTGGCATTTGAAAAAGCAATGCAAATACATAAATTTCCAAAAGATAAATGGACGGGACTCATTCATACTCAGTTAACTGGCAAGGCACAGAAAGTGTTCTCAGAGCTCAGTGTGGAGGAATGTCAAGACTATGACATTCTGAAGCAAGCATTGTTGAGAGCTTATGCTCGTGTTCCGGAATTTTATAGAAAACGGTTCAGAACAATGAGAAAAGGAAATTTGGAGACTTATTCAAATTTTGCTTTTCGATTGAGTTTGCCATTTAACAGTTGGATTGAGGGGGAAGGTGCTACGAAAGAAGTGGATAAACTCATTGAAGTTGTGAAGTTGGAACAATTTGTGAATTGTTTGCCAACAGAACTTCATAGATGGGTTATTGAAAAAAAACCTGAAAGTTTGAGTATGGCAGCCAAATTAGCAGATGAATTTGCTATTTTGTACAAACCATTTAAAGTGGAAACATTTGGGTTCAGAGGTGAAAATAAGGAGGATTTGAATATGGAAAAAGGAAATTGGGGTCACTCCTCAAATTCACCGAAATTTGAAAGAAAACCTTGGAATTCAGGATGGCAATCGCCTAAATTTGGAAATAAAATGGCATTTAATAAGAGTTGGGGTTCACAAGAGACTTGTGGATATTGTCATCGCAAAGGGCACTTGAGTTCAAATTGTTGGCAGTTAAGAGATACACAGGAGGCAAGGGGACAACGAAATTTTGAAACTGCCCCGAGATCAGTTCAGTTAGTGGGGAATGACAGCTGCTATACTGAAAACTCACAAGGTTCAATGCATGTGCATGATAGTTATAAGCCTTTTTGTTCAAATGCATGGTTGTATGGGCATGAAGGTACACGGCGTCAGATAGTCTTGCTAAGGGATTCTGGGTCGTTGCAAACTTTGGTTAGCAGGGAAAGAGTAGGAAATGATGAGTTTAATGACACAAAGGAAAATAGGATGATTCAGGGTGTAGTTGGAGATCCTATTGAAATTCCTTTAGTGGAAATTAACTTGGATTCGGAACAAGTGAAGGGAAAAGTGTTATGTGGCTTAATTGATAAGTTACCTGAAGGAGTAGATGTGCTCATAGGTAATGATATTGCAGATATGGGACCTAGAGACATTTCTGTGGTAACTAGAGCACAAGCAGCATTGGATAGGGTTGTCACTGGGAATAAAGATGCCGTGAACGCTCATGCTACACAGTTGGAAATAGTCGAAGAGGATTTGGAGTGTTCAGGTGTTAGTGAATTGTTTGACGAGAATGAAGTCATTAAGTCAAACATAGGAGAATTTGTATCTCGAAATGATTTGATTCAGTTACAACGCACGGATGTTGTGATGAAGCCATTGTTTGAGTTGGCTAAATCAGAACACTCGCAGCGTGAACAGAGTTGGTATGAAGTGTCTCAGGATGTCTTAGTAGATAATGAGCGAAATAAAATAAATGATGTGTTGGATTTAAAAGGTGTAAATGAATTGTGTGAAGAGAAGCTTGAACGATTGTCGAATGTGAGTGAGATTGTGTTGAACAAGGACGTGATGAATGACGACGTTGAAAATGTTTTGAGGAATTCAGAAGTTGAATTGAAAACGTACGCAGAAGAGAAAAATGAGTTGTCTTTTGTCAAGTGCAATAATGTGGTGTCTTCAAGAAATTGTGTGAGATATAATAAGATTGAAGATGCGTTTACAATGGAAGACGTACAAAGGGGAATTGTTAAACTTAAAGAAGTGCATTGTTGATGATATACCTGTTGTATGTTCCTTTTTGCTTGACGAGTCGAGGGTCGCGAAGATGAATCGAAGGTGTGTCGAAGTGGACAACGCATCGAATGAAGGTGTAAGCAGGTTGCTTAAAACAGTGGAAGTGGATGTGGATGTGCGAAAGGTACAAGATGTGGTGAAGAAGGATTTGTTCGTATTAGGAGCACGGAAGAATTGGTGTGTGAAAGAGTGGCATAAAGGTATGTTGAGTGAAGTGAATGTGAAATGGAAAATGTTGATAGTTGTGCATGGTTTCTTGAAACAGAGTGGTGAATGGCAAAGATATAATTTGTGGAGTTGTACGTGGTGGAGTTGCATTGCATTAGTGTTAGTACAAGGTACTTTGGAACATGCTTGGATGTTGATATGGTTGCATGTTGGCATGACTGATGGGTGTATGTCAGTATTCGTAGTACACATCGGTAATTGTACTGGGAGTGTGTGCTTTGTACAGTTTCAAAGGTTGACATACAGGAAATGTTTGGTGTTGGTGTTAACAAAGTGTGTGGAAGAATGCAAAGTCAAGGTGAACTTGTGGAATGTTGAAGTTTTGTTTTGTGCACAAAATACAAAGGAAAGTGAATTGTTAAAAGAGAAATCTTATGTGGGTGTGTTAGCTGTATATTTGCAGATAACTACCAGGATGAGATGTCAGGATGGGAGAAACGATGGCAGAAGATGTCGTGATCGAAGAGTATGTTCCATTCAGAGGAACGTGACGGTGCTCGTGTTCTTCATGGTGGTGATGATGTTGTACGTGGATGCGAATGGTGGAACGAGGAATTCGATGCACGAGATGCGATGTGGAGCTTCTGGTGTGATGCGACTGACTGGATCGACGGATCTCAGTGGCATACAAGTTCGGTATACGACCGAATTCAGACACAGTGTTTCGATGGAGGCTAGAGTTGTAACGGTACACTCTGGATATTCAACAGTGACCGGGAAAAGAGAACTGGATGCCAGATCTCTTGAGTCGACCGTCGCCTGTGGGATCTTCGAGTGTGTTGTTGGGGAGTTGAAGTTGGGGGTTTTGTGTTGTGTTTTGCGTGGTTTCATTTGTTATGTTTTGTGTGTTTTTCGTTCGTTTTGTCGAAAACCGATAGGTTTTCTCTCGTTGTGGTTGGGGGGTATGTTGGGAGACCTTCCCAACCGAGACACTGTTGACAGTACTTTGTCCTAGTTTGAAGAGACATTCTGGATAAAGATAAATATATTTAGTATTGAACTGAACTATATATTGAAAGTAGGCGTGATGTTATGCTTACTATAAATATACGAATATCGTTACTGTAACAGAGACAGAAAATAGGATAGTTGATGAACTATATCCTGTATAGTTAAGAAGGAGTGTTCTCTCCTATTTAAACCAATGTAAAAGATTCGTCGTCGAAGCTTGGCAGTTTTCGTTAGGCCTGTTGCCGTGTGATGTCGAATTCTCAGTAGAACTGACCAAGACTTCAATGTACTAGATAAGTCTAGTTAACTAGTTAAACTGTTGGTTTCGTGTCCGCTGTGGCCAACCAAGTTGTTTGTTTGCTGTGCAACGTTCTCGAGAGCTGGAGACGTGTGGAGCTGATGTTCTTCGATAAGGTTGTATGTGTGTTACTATTACGGATTTTGTTTTATAATATACATTCTTTTTACCCTAGAAACGAGTTTGTCTTCATTCGTATAGTAGCACCTTACAATATATATATATAATTTATGTATGTACATATGCACATATATATATACATACATATATATGCATATATGTATCTATGTACATATTATGTATATATATATATACAAATATACATATACATATATATACATACATATACATATATACATACATATTTACATATTTTGTTTATATACATACATACATACATATATACATATATATTTACATAAATTTATATATATGTATATTCATATATACATACATATATATATGTATATATCTATGTATATATATATATATATGTATATATGTATATATATATATATATATGTATGTATATATGTTCTGTATGTACATATACAATTATACATATATATACATACACATATATACATATATATGTACATACATACATATATATATATATTATATACATATAAATGTATATATATATATTATATATATAATTATATATATATATATACAAACATGTATATATACACATACATATACATATATTATACATTTACATATATATGTATATATTATATATATTATATATATATACATATATTATACATATTACATATATATGTATATATACATTTATATATATATTTATATATAATATATACATACATATACATATATATGTACATATACACATACATATACATATATACATATATTTATATATGTATATGTACATGTGTATATATATCGCATATATATATATATATATACATATATATGTATATATATATTTATATTTATTTACATATAATATAAACATACATATACATATATATATATATTATATATGTACATATATATATATATATATGTATATACTTAGATATATATATATATATACATATATTTATATATATATGTATATATCTAAGTATATATACATATATATATATTTATATATATTATATATATATGTATATATATATATTTATATATATATACATATATCTGTATATATATATATATGTATATGTGTATATATACATTATATATACATATATACATAGATATGCATACTTATTTATAACTCTGCAAAGTCTTATTAATAATACACTCTGAGTCCCATAATTAGCATAGCATTTCTAGTTACTGCTTTCATGCTTAGCAGCAAACCGATTTCAAATAATTATATACTAAGCAAAAACACAGTATCTCATTTTTATATCATTTTTACGTAAATATAACAAAAAGTAACTTTAGATAAAAATTTAACTCATTTAAATATAACTGTATGCAAAAATTCAGAAACATTGTAATTTAATTTCTGGTTGGATTAAACAGATTTCTTCTTTTCCTTTTTACTCAGATTCATCTTTTTTGAGTTACTGTCTTCTTGGTTTTTACGGCAGTATAGTGTGAAGTGGTAGATACTTCAGTTTCTTTGCTTCGGCATATCATCTTCCTAGTCGCAGTGTGCGGTGAGTGTATCATAGCAGCAGAGTTGTCTATGCATTAGAACAGAAACAACAAAAATCAATTTCTGCCCTGGCGGGATATCAAACCCCCAACTCTCAGTTGACAGTCCAGCACGTTAACCACTATAATTATCATCGAGTACAGACTAGCTGAAGATGCACGATTGAAGATTATGGATCAGCATGTTAGAGCCAGTAGTTGTATGCATCAACATGGTATTAGTTGTAGTAACTCCACTTCAGTACTGTTCGTAGTGTTTATAATGTACTCAAACTGGAGGTTGCGGTTGTGAAAACATCCTGGTAGAAACATCTGTGAATGTGGAAGATCATGGTAGAGGCAGCAGTTTCACCAGCTCACTTATAGCCAGAATCTTGTAAGGCTTTTCGGTCGCTTCATCGGGTCATATATATTTATATTTATATTATATATTATATTTATATTTATATTTTATATTTATATTTATATTTATATTTATATTTATATTTATTTATATTATATTTATATTTATATATTATATTTATATATTTATATTATTTATATTTATATTTTATATTATATTTATATTTATATTATTTATATTATATATTTATATTTATTTTATATTTATTTTGATATTTATATTATTTATATTTATATTTATATTTATATTATATTATATATTATTTATATTTATATTTTATATTATTATTTATATTATTATTATTTATATTTATATTATAATATTATTTATTTATTTTATATTTATATTATTTATATTATTTATATTATTTATTTTATTTATATTTATTTTATATTATATATATTTGTATATTATATTTATTATTATTTATATTTATATTTATTTATATTTATATTTATATTTATATTTATATTATATATATTTATATTTATTATTTATATTTATTATTTATATTTATATTATTTATATTATGATTATTTATATTTATATATTTATATTTATATATTTATATTTATATTTATATTTTTATTTATATTATTTATATTTATATTATTTATTATATATATTTATATTTATATTTATATTTATTTTATTATTTATATTTATATTATATTTATATTATATATATTATTTATATATTTATATTATTATTATTTATATTTATATTATTATTTATATTTATTTATATTATATTATTTATTTTATATATATTTATATTATTTATATTTATTTATTTATATTTATATTATTTATATTTATATTATATTATATATTATATATTTATATTATTTATATTATTATTTATATTTATATTTATATTTATATTTATTTATATTTATATATTATTTATATATTATATTTATATTTATATTTATATTTATATTATATTTATATTTATATTTATATTATTATTTATATATTTATATTTATATTATATATTTATATTTATATTTATTTATTTATATTTATTTATATTTTTTATTTATATTATTTATATTTATATTTATTTTATTGTTATTTTGTATTATTTATATTTTTATATTTATATTTATATTTATATTTATATTTATATTTATTTATTTATATTTATATTTATATTTTATTTATATTAATATTATTTATATTTATATATTTATATATTTATATTATATTATTTATTATATTTTCATATTATTTATATTTTTTATATTTATATTATTAATATTATTTATATTTATATATTATATTTATATTTATATTTTTTTATATATTTTGTTTATTTATATTATTTATATTTATATTTATATTATTTATATTTATATTATTTATATTTATATGTATATTTTATTTATATCTATATTTATATTCATATTTTATATTATATTATTTTATATTTATATTTATATTATTTATATTTGTATTTTTATTTATATTTATTTTATTTATATTATTTATATTATATTTTTATATTTATACTTATATTATATATATTTATTTTATTTATATTTATATTTATATTATTTATATTTTCATTGTTTATATTTATATTATTTATATCTATATTATTTATATCTATATTATTTATATTTATATTATTTATATTTATATGTATATTTTTATTTATATCTATATTTTATATTCATATTTATATTTATATTATTTATATTTATATTTATATTATTTATGTCATTTATTGTGAAGTGCCGGATGGTTCTCCCTCCAGACAGCCTGCAGACCAGTCCATGATGTCCTCCCTTGTCCGTTGTCACACCGCATTGGCACTGGTGTGGTTCGCAGAGGTCAAGGCCCAATCGTAGGCCTATAGCCACCCGGACAGCTTCATCGGTGAGACACAGTCCACAGGAAGCGATCGGAAACGCAGCCATCCAGTCTCCTGCATGGGCGGAAGTTACTGCCCCCAATCTAGCCCTGTAGAGCGGATCCGTCGCCGAGGCCCACACTTCCGATATATCCTTCTCAATCAATGGTCTGTCCCAAACCTTTTATAATAATTTATATTTATATTTATATTTATATATATTTGTATTTATATTATTTATATTTATATTTATTGTAATATTTATATTTATATTTATATTTATATTTGTTTATTAGTCATATTTATATTATTTATATTTATATTTATACTATTTATATTTATGTTATTTATATTTATCCATATATTTATATATATATTTTTATATTTATATTTATAGTTATATTTATAATTATAATTATAACTATAATTATATTTATATTTATGTTTATATATATTTATATTTACTTTTATATTTATTTTTATGTTTATATTCATATTTATATTATTAATATTATTGATATTATTTATATTTATATTTATATTATTTATATTTATTTATATTTTTATATTATTTATGTTATTTATATTTATATTTATATTATTTATATTTATATTATCTATAATTATATTGTTTATATTTATATTTATATTTGTATTTGTATTATATATATTTATATATTTATTTATATTTATATTATTAATATATTTATATTATTTATATTTATATTATTTATATTTATATTATTTATATTTATATTATTTATATTTATATTTATATTTAGATTTATATATATTTATATTTATATTTATATTTATATTATTTATATTTATATTATTTATATTTATATTTATTTATATTTATATTATTTATATTTATATTATTTATATTTATATTTTTATATTTATATTATTTATATTTATATTATTTATATTTATATTATTTATATTTATATTATTTATATTTATATTTAGGTATATATTTATATTTCTATATATTATATTTACTATTGCTTTATTTATTATATTATTTATATTTATATTATTTATATTTGTATTATTTATATTTTTGTATTTATATTTATATTTTATATTTATATTTATATTTATATTTATATTATTTATGTTATTTATATTATTTTACATTTATATTTATATTATTCATATTTTTATATTATTTATATTTATATTATTAATATTATTTATATTATTTATATTTATACTTATATTATTTATAATATTTTATTTTATTTATATTTATATTATTTATATTTTCATTGTTTATATTTATATTATTTATATCTGTATTATTTATATCTATATTATTTATATTTATATTATTTATATTTATATATATTTTTTATTTATATCTATATTTATATTCATATTTATATTTATATTATTTATATTTATATTTGTATTATTTATATTTATATTATTTATATTTATATTTATATTTATATTATATTTATATTATTTATATTTATATTTATATTTAATTTATATTTTATATTTATATTTATATTTGTATATATATTTATATTTATATTTCTATATTTATATTTATATTTCTATTATTTATATTTATATTATTTATATATATATATATTTATATTTATATTATTTATATTTATATTATTTATATTTATATTATTTATATTTATATTTATATTTATATTTATATTATTTATATTTATATTTATTTATATTTATATTTATTTATATTTATATTATTTATATTTATATTATTTATATTTATATTATTTATATTTATATTATTTATATTTATATTATTTATATTTATATTATTTATATTTATATTATTTATATTTATATTATTTATATTTATATTATTTATATTTATATTTATATTTATAGCCTATATATATATATATATATATTTATATTTATATTTGTATTTATATTATGTATTTTTATATTTATAGTTATATTTATATTTATATTTATATTTACATTATTTATATTTATACTATTTTATATTTATATTTATTTTTATATATATATATATATATTTTATAGTTATATTTATATTTATAGTTATATTTATATTTATAGTTATATTTTTTATATAATTATAATTATAAATATATTTATATTTATAATTATAATTGATATTATTTATATTTATATTATTAATACTAATATTAATATTAATTTTAATAATAATAATATTGATATTGATATTGATATTGATTATATTATTGATGACAATATTGATGATAAAATTGATGATAATATTTATGATAATATTGATGATTGATAATTGGTTATTGGTTATTGATAATTGATAATTGATAATTGATTATTGATAATAGATAATTGATAATTAATAATACCTGTACAGCTTGGTGACCGGTTTGCTCTTCTGCATGACTATCATGAATGCCTGTGCCACTTTGTCGACCTCGTCGGCACGTGTCAACGCCTCGTAGAACTCGTGCTGTCAATTAAAATGTCGGCCAACTGTCAGTCACATTTAAAAATCATCGGTGAATAGTTTAGTTTAATTGAAAGACGGCTAATATTAATCGGACTGTTTAGTATGCCTATCACTTAGTTCTGATTTTATGCATCGGGCAACGGTTATTATTATTTAACTCCGCCACTGCAAGTCTGTGCCACTAATGTCCAGTAGTGCCAGTACCAAGCCTGCATGCAAGAGGAGGGCGATGCTAATGATATTATTTTGTAGTCACAATTTCGTTAAACAGAAACTAGCCTACTGCTATAATGTTTCATCTTTTGATGTCATACGAGCAGTGAGAATTGTTCAAAAATAATTACACACCTGTTTAAAGTGTGCTATTCGCGTTATAAAGCAAAGCAGACGTGCACTACGTGTTGCGTATAAGCGGCTCTGCGTCATTTTAAGTTATAATATTATGCGATAGGAATGGTGGGAACAACCGATACAATCTTGCATAAGAGGTGAGACTTTGCAAGACCAACGGTTAAGTACCCGGTCACCCAAGTATAAGCTTACAGAAGTGTCCAGTGTTCAACGACATCTGGTGGCTTTGAAGACCGTTGACAGCCATTCCCTTATTTTACCCTGCGAAGTGCCATTCGAGCCACGATTGATTTACCTAGTTTTCTATGTTTAACGACTTCTGCATGACTTCCAAGACCGATGACGTCGACTGTACCTTACTCGTTCTTGTCTTGCCATATTCAGTTGGTCAACGGTTATTTGCTATTTCTACGTTACTTATTCAGAACATAGATGATTAGCGTCGGCCTCCTCTTCCCTTAAGGCTTGGGACTGGCACTATCAGAGCAGTTCTAGTGACGGGATTAATTCAGTTGGTCAACCATCGCAGACATCAAATATAACTTCGGTCTAAACAATTTTAAAGGTGTTTAAGTAAATATTATATTATGCATAATAAATTTTTAAACTTGTATGTAAAGTTCGTTTCCCGATTTCACCGGGTTAACTTGGAAGTCGGTAACAAAAAAACTCCGAAAACACCGAATTGTTCAAGAAACTTTTTCGAATAGTACTATATTTTAAAAGATGATTTCTATCAGTGTTAATACTTTTCGCGAAAAAAATGAGCGCTATTTTAGACACCTTTTAAACTCTTTCTAACGACGTTATATATATAAGTGTCACAAGCTTTAAATAATTACAAGACAAAAAGGCATAGATGTTCTGTCTACCTAACCGAAACCATCAGCAATAAGCGCCTCTGATTATATAATTATTGTAATGGTACTGTAAAATTTCCACCATAAAGAAAATAAATTAAGGTGATGGTTGAAGACGTTTCCTCTGGACACCTACAAAGGAAAGGCAGAGAGGAAATTTGTTGCGAAAGAACATTTGAATCTACAATTTCTGTTTTAAATAGACTGAATAAAAGCGGAGCCTACATTCGAAGGAGTGTCTTCCTCCTCTAGAGTGTCTGAAACTGCCTTTCCTCTTTCCGACTTCAGCTGAGCCAGATACTGCAGCGCCTGTCAAACAGAAATTCAGTCAAACTTCCATTATTTTCAAATCTCTCAATTACTACAGGTAGACTATCTATTACCTGTGTGATACCATTTATTACCTTGTGAAACCATCGATTACCTGTGTGAAACATCTTTCACCTGGTGAAGCCATCTCTTATTTGGAGAAACTTAATGTCCTCTGGTGAAACCATCTGTACCTGGATGTTGCCTGGTGAAACCAAATGACACCGATGACACTAACTCGTCCTCCATTATGTTCCCCTTGATATACAATAACTTCTCTCATTCAATGCTTGGTTTGTATATATAATTTGTTAGAATGTATTAAGCTTGCCATGTACAATGCTGTGCGTTTGCTAGTGCTTCTCATTCATACTTACTTACTTACTTGGCGAAGCCATCTATCGACCAGGTTAAACACCTTCTAACATGGTGAAACACTTATCTTATCTGATGAAACTATATATTATATATGTTGCAATCACATCTTATTCGCTGCCGTGGATGAATCCAGAGTTTAACTACATCTTATGGCAACAAAGGCCGATGACGTCGACAGAAATTATTTTGGCATAGGGCCAATACAGTATGACCTAATACGGTTGGTCACAACAAAGATGATGAGCGTGCTCCTTTCTCCATTCCTGGGAGTACCAGCTGCGGTAATGAATACAATACAATACGAGAGTACCAGCTGCGGTAATGAAAGGAAATGACGGCCGAACTAAATTATTTATTTATTTCTCCAAGGTTTAACGTCGTCATATGACAGTCATCAAAGGCCGTTGACGACAATTTAAAACATATACAGTGCAGTGAAATGAATTCATAGCGTCGAAAAGACACCATTTAAGACTGTCCAAACATAACCTTAAAATGTCATTAGTGTTCATTGTTTAACGACATTAAAAAATACAATTCATAAATATACAGTTTGATACATGCAATTTGGTATCTGATGCAAATTCAACAATATTTAGTAGCAATTGTCGTATACAAGAAAGGTTTCTTAAAATTAATTCTTGATCACCATTACTAATGCACATTTACTTCTTAATCTATTTATTTCAATAACATTTATTTTACAAATTTAGAAGACACGAAAGTTTAACATGAAGTTCACTTTTGGATTTTTAAGAAGTCATCAATCAGTAAAGTCAAGCATTTTTAAAGAAATATATTCAACAGTGAATATGACAATTCTTTATCATATATTATGCTACTGTGTTGACAATAAAATAAACTTCACCCGAAATTCTCAATTTATTACATTTAATGTTCTTAATACAGCTTGATTGATATTTGTCACACATGCAAGTAAGACATGAAGTTTGTAATTTTTGGTACATTGTATGGAAGTATTTAATAATTTCAATCACACAATATTATCATAATATATGCAAATAGTTAGAACAGGACTCTAACACATCCACAGTATGTATATAATATAGCAAAATAATAATAATAATATAAATAATAAAATATAATATAAAATATAAAATAATAACTAAATAATGTCGCCGGTAATCAATATTTATAAAAACTTTATCAGAAATAAAAAGGTGTCTAAGAAGAAACAGACGTGCATGGAACAAAATCGTCGTCTATTCGTTCGGCCAATCATCGGGTCCAGGGCGGTTGACAAAAAACAAATGATTAATTATCTTGACTGATTCTGCATTGCAATTTATATCTACAACAGATCTCCACCAACATTGACTTAAACCAATAATTACAAATCAAATAGGAAGTGCCGCTTCACGATACGCAAGCTCACAGAGGGCAGCAAGTGTTTAACGACATCAGATGGCTGATATGGACGTTGACTTTCTCTACGCTTGGGACGGGTAGGCCTATTATATTACCAGGCGGATTTCCAGGTTCCAGGCCTACGGTAGAAATCAATACAGCATCGCAATGCAAAACACTATAGGACAAATAAACACAACGCAAGAGGTCAGAGTGGAGGGAAGGCAATACCTTGAATCTTTCATCCTTGTTGGAACCTTTCCCGTTCCACTGATACATCTTGAGTCCCAGATCCAGGATGAAGACGTCGTCAGACACAATGCGCGATCGAGCTCTTGGAACCTATACAAAGAAACATTTATGTAGCGACATAACTACCTTAAATCGGTTTGCGTAGGATTTCGTCGTTGACAAATCATAGTATGAACTGATGATCACAAGTTATTTATTACAGGAGTCGAATTTAACTGCATACAGCAGCCACGCAAGGCGCCAATCACGTCCTACCACTTATTTTTTCAACGACACCTAGAGAATGAAAAGGCTGAGTACCTTAGGCTGAGTACCGGGAAGCTCAAGAGTGTTGCCATTATAATAAACCAATAATAATAATAATAATAATAATAATAATAATAATAATAATAATAATAATAATAATAATAATAATAATAATAATAATAATAATAATAATAATGCCACGGTGATTCATACTTGCAATTAGACACCTTTTAAACGTTCTCAAACGACGCTATGTAATCATTAAAAATTTAAATTCAATGGATATTACGAGGCGTAGGGTTCATTGTTGTTTGCGCGCATTAAACATAAATGCACAAGAAATAAATTAAATAAATAAATAAATAGTTGAAGAATATGTAATAAATAAATCTTCATTTTGATGTTGTTACCTCGCGCACCACGATGTCCTTCCTGGTTCCACTGAAGTGGAAGAGACGCGGTTCGTACTTGGTCGGTTGGACAATGTTGAAGCCAGTATCAGCACCTCCCTCCATTATGCTAAAACCAAGTATAGCGTTGATTAAAGTATGTGGGCATTTATGAAGCGCCAGAACAAGATGAAGGTAACATAGCAGGCGACATAATTCATTAATTCATTCATTCATTCATTCATTCATTCATTCATTCATTCATAAACAGCTCATCAAAGGTCAACAAAACGGGGTGTTCCATAGTGTAGTGGTTAGTGTGCTGGACTGTCAATCGAGAGGTGGGGGTTCAAATCCCCGCAAAGGCAGAAAATTGGTTCGAGATTTCTGCTCCACCTTCGCCCCCTATCCAACTCAGCTAAAATGAGTACACTGACCGTACACTGTCGGCGGGAGGATCAGACGGCGAGTGAGAGAAATGACCACCGACCCTCATATGCCGAGGCTAAGAAAATTGAAGCCCCCAACACTTTATGCCCTTGGCTACCTCTCAGGTTAACTGAAAAACTATGTGTGTTTGTATCCAGAGTTTAACGACATCTTATGGCAACATAGGCCTGACGTCGGCAAAATTATTTTGGCGTAACCCCCTGCTTCTGCTATTTTCTTTTAAGCAGAATGCTGCACTTAAAATGGTGTTCAACCTATTGTTTTGGTTAGTTAAATGCTCTTTAACGACACTTTGTCATGCAAAGATAATTAGCGTTGGGACTGGCATTGTTGCATTGAAAATAGTCGTGGTCAAAACGTAAGTGAGATTTAATATACCAAAAAGTGAACGTGTGTAAAAGGTGTCTTAAAAAGCTGAACACTCTCGTTAACATAAAGTGTTCAGCGACATCTTGTGGCTGTATTATGTACACATACATGAATTAAGCACATTCGATAACGACGATAAGCGAGCTGCTGGTTTTTTACTACTTTTGTACTTATAGGCTAATGTTATGTTTAAGACAGGTGTCTAAGGAACTGTTCCTCTTCTTCTTTACTGCGATTGCAATGAAAATTTGGTGAATAATTATGGAAACCGTTAATGGAACGATTAAATTTTATTTGGAACAGTTCTACATACGTCAGTCCTTTGGGAAAGTAGCTTCGGAATTGATCGGATTCGAATCCTTCCACCTCGCGATGTTGAACCGGTCGACCGTCCAGATACGTATCGAGCTCCACTGTTTTATACGCTGCCGTTCCGTACTCATCCTGCCACAGCCAAGATTATTATATGTATTATTATTATTATTATTATTATTATTATTATTATTATTATTATTATTATTATTATTATTATTATTAGTAGTAGTATTATTATTATTATTATTATTATTATTATTATTATTATTATTATTATTATTATTATTACTACTACTACTATTATTGTCATTGTTAAAACACGGTAAGGCTTAGTGTTGTTGAGGTGGTCGCTCCTCAGCGCCGGGCAACCTCGACATGGTGCCCTGGAAGGCAACCGCGTTGAAACGCTGGACCGTAACCGACAGGCGCTGGAGGATGAATCCTGTCTCTCGCGTGTCTCCGGATATTTATTATTATTATTATTATTATTATTATTATCATTGTCATTGTTAAAACACGGTAAGGCTTAGTGTTGTTGAGGTGGCCGCTCCTCGACCTCGACATGGTGCCCTGGAAGGCAACCGCGTTGAAACGCTGGACCGTAACCGACAGGCGCTGGAGGATGAATCCTGTCTCTCGGGTGTCTCCGGATATTTTCGTCAGGCGGCGACCCATCTCGGAGATGAAGGCGAGACCCTCTCTGTTGAGAGGGCCAAGGATCTCCAGGGCTACAGGGACGAAGGTGTACCTCCTCTGTAGATCTGCGTATTTGGCGTGTTTCCTTGTGGCAGCCAACTCCGCCGCCCTTCCAGCTTCGATCGCCGTCTCATTATTATTATTATTATTATTATTATTATTATTATTATTATTATTATTATTATTATTATTATTATTATTATTATTATTATTATTATTATTATCGATATCCTCTGTTGGATCTGTCCAGAGTTCGCCGCTCTTCGGCTCCCGGCAGCCTTGACATGGTGCCCTGGAAAGCCACTGCGTTGAAGCGTTGGATAATGACCGATAGGCCTTGGAAGAGGAAGCTTGTTTCGCGAGTGTCACCGGTAGTCTTCGACAGTCGGCTTCCGGTCTCCGATAAGAGGTCGAGGCCCTCTCTGTTGAAGGGACCGAAGGTTTCTATGGCGACAGGTATACGAACGTGTATATCCTTTCCAGCTCCAAGTACCTGACGTGCTTCATTGCAGCGGCCATTATTGTTGTTGTTGTTGTTGTTGTTGTTGTTGTTGTTGTTGTTGTTGTTGTTGTTGTTGTTGTTGTTGTTGTTGTTGTTGTTGTTGTTGTTGTTGTTGTTGTTGTTGTTGTTGTTGTTGTTGTTGTTGTTGTTGTTGTTGTTGTTGTTGTTGTTGTTGTTGTTGTTGTTGTTGTTGTTGTTGTTGTTGTTGTTGTTGTTGTTGTTGTTGTTGTTGTTGTTGTTGTTGTTGTTGTTGTTGTTGTTGTTGTTGTTGTTGTTGTTGTTGTTGTTGTTGTTGTTGTTGTTGTTGTTGTTGTTGTTGTTGTTGTTGTTGTTGTTGTTGTTGTTGTTGTTGTTGTTGTTGTTGTTGTTGTTGTTGTTGTTGTTGTTGTTGTTGTTGTTGTTGTTGTTGTTGTTGTTGTTGTTGTTGTTATCATTTCGAATTTATTTTCCAGCTCCAAGTACCTGACGTGCTTCATTGCAGCGGCCATTATTGTTGTTGTTGTTGTTGTTGTTGTTGTTGTTGTTGTTGTTGTTGTTGTTGTTGTTGTTGTTGTTGTTGTTGTTGTTGTTGTTGTTGTTGTTGTTGTTGTTGTTGTTGTTGTTGTTGTTGTTGTTGTTGTTGTTGTTGTTGTTGTTGTTGTTGTTGTTGTTGTTGTTGTTGTTGTTGTTGTTGTTGTTGTTGTTGTTGTTGTTGTTGTTGTTGTTGCTGTTGTTGTTGTTGTTGTTGTTGTTGTTGTTGTTGTTGTTGTTGTTGTTGTTGTTGTTGTTGTTGTTGTTGTTGTTGTTGTTGTTGTTGTTGTTGTTGTTGTTGTTGTTGTTGTTGTTGTTGTTGTTGTTGTTGTTGTTGTTGTTGTTGTTGTTGTTGTTGTTGTTGTTGTTGTTGTTGTTGTTGTTGTTGTTGTTGTTGTTGTTGTTATCATTTCGAATTTATTAAGCGCCACTATCTAATGACTAAGCACTAATCGATGTCGCCGAGCAACTCAGAATAACAGTTACTATAGGCCTAATAATCATGAAATTGAGCATAGTAATCACAATAATCAAAGCAATCATAATAATCACAATCGGGAACGCAATATCGGATGGCGTTAAAGAGTAAGTAATCAACAACCAACAATCGTAGAATTCAATCCTAGAGCTGCAATTTTCAAAACGAACAGTGAGCTGTTCAAATAATTATACACCTCTTTTAAGGAAGATCTTCGCCCTATAAAAGTGAAACAAAAGCAAGGATCTGCATTTTATACGGAGTAATTGTTTTCGCCCTATTATAGTGAAAGAGGTCCTGCATTATACTGTGTGAACGGTGAAGAGTGGTAAAAATAATAATAGAGACTATTTTCATGACCAACACATGGTTAACTCAATCTCTGGTTTCGGTTTCGTTTTACCTAAGTGCTTCTGCTATCAATCTCTGGTTGCGGTTTCATTTTACCTGAGTGTTTCTGCTATCAATCTCTGGTTGCGGTTTCATTTTACCTGAGTGCTTCTGCTACCAATCCAGAAGTGTACGTCGAAGGCCAGTTCATCGCTGTCTGGAGATGGATTGTAGGTCTGTATAGAAAGAAAACAAATCGTTCGGTTCTTTTAAACCAATTTCAAGACTAGTTAATTGAAAATAATTCTCTTTAATTTCACTACGAAATGTAGATTGAGCGTCTCTGCTTTGCTTTGCTCTTCGGGCGGCGCTATATAATTGTAAAAGATGCAATATATTACAAGAGTTATTTCCACTAGAGTGACTAGACGCTGCAATGGTTCAGTAGATACTTGGGGTGAGGGGAGTGGGAAGTGATGGGGACTGGGAAAGGAGAGGACGAGGGGAGGGAGGGGTAAGGAGGAGATGGAAGGGGATGGATGTTTATTAAATTTATCATTTTTCGATTGCCATCTAAGCTCTTTCTTTTGTTCGTCAGTGTGTGAAATCCTCATAGAAGGAATGTTACCGTCTTAGGACGGGCAACCATCTAGTGTAATGTAAAGTTGTGTTGCGTTAAGCTATATCACGCTTAGTAAAGTTATGTTATGTTCTCGTCCGTCCGTCCGTCAGTCCGTCCGTCCGTCCGTCCGTCCGTCCGTCCGTCCGTCGGTCCGTCTGTCTGTCCGTCCGTCCGTCCGTCTGTCTGTCTGTCTCTCTGTCTTCTGATGGAAGAATTGAAGAATTTAGTAAACGGACAGACCGACGATTTTGTACATTTGTAAACATACGGCACTGTAAAAATGGTAGCTATGCCAGTTTGAATTATATCCATTCAACATAGGCTATGTCTATAGGATTGTAATGCAGCAATAGCACCACATAGGTTCATCTATTAAAAAAATATTTAATACTATTATGTAGACAGGGACACTTCAACGTTAATACTTGATACTTGCATTTAGAATGATGTATGAATCGCCGTTGTAGAACTTGCCATGGTCCTGCTTCTTCCAGGTCGTAACGACAAAGTCCTGGACAGATAAGAAGCAAATGTAAGCCTCTATAACGGGCGTTACACTGTATGACTTGTAATCTGTAATCAGTGCGACCACTGCTTGGGAGTTTTCCCAAGATCTTGGGATTTTGGGGTCCTACTTCGGATCTGGGGATTTTGCCTAGCAATCTTGGGATTTTTCTAAGGTCTACAGACTAGTTTCTACCGTACTTTGCAACAGTGGCAGCGAATCAGATTAGAAAAACGCGCTTAGTCTGAAAGACGTTTATTATTATTGTAACTTTTAAACATTGTTAATTCAATGCTATGCTCCGGTTTTCTTCTTTGCCAGTTTTTAGCTAGGCATTTTTGTGAATAATTGCGTTGTTAAAAATGAAAACGCACTCCATATTTCATCACAACTTTTTCTTGTCGGTAACTTGGGATCTTTTGGTACACTTTTGGCCAATCTTGGGATTTTTCTGGCAAGAGCTTGGGATTTCAGAAAGCGGAGAGTGGTCGCACTGTCTGTAATGTAATCTGGATGAGATTGGTCTAGCCGACAATTATAGAAGTATAAGATAGATGATCACCTATTGTTGTGGAAACTCTTGAGTGTACATAAATTAATGTTTACAGCTTTTAAATAGTCTCGGTTGAGGGTTTTTAAGGGGTGTTTATTTACGATTTTGCTAACATCACATCTCAGCTCTAATATTATTAATATAATTTTTGCCCAGAGGTACATACATCATCATCATCATCATCATCATCATCATCATCATCATCATCATCATCATCATCATCATCATCATCGTCGTCATCATCATCATGATCAATCATCGTCATCGTCGTCGTCATTGTCATCATTTCCATTTTATTACTATATTTATTTACTTACTTATCTACTTATTTGCTTATAATAATTACGAGTGCAACTTGCCACTATGCGCCAAATCTGGAGACCGACTTTCTTCCCGGCATCCTTCCAGGCTGGCTCCTTCGTAGCCGACTCCTCTGCAAGTAAACCACATGATTGCAAACTGATCAAATATAACGATGAATTTAGATAGCATCGAACCGGAGAGTTAGGAACATCAGTACTTCTGAGCTAACTCAGCCGTCCATCCTGTAAGGATCGATATATAAATATCAGCCTACCACCCACAGTTGAGGCATTATGGTCTTGTTGTCGGTTTGTGGCCGAAAGATATTTCGAAATCTAGAGATCTGTTTCAGAAAGACTTCCGTATAGAGACACGTTAATAGGTGTCGTTAGAGTCGGGAACTTGTGTCGGGTATCATGTAATTGTAACCGTAATATCAAGATTTCCACAGAGCTGTAGAAAGCTGTAACCAACTTATTCACGGACGCTCAGTCAAAACATTGATGAACAGGCAGATCAGGCATGGCTAAAAAATTGGCTTTGTAACTTTTTCCAGGATGCGGTGCAGATATTCGTTTTATTATCTGACAGGTTGACAGACCGCAACCAGTTACAATAGAAATATGTTAAATAATGAAAACAAATTCAAACAACAACAAAAATCAGACATGTGTGCAGTCAGATGAGCTCAAGGGCAAGCGTGTGACATCCAGTATGGTCAATAAACGAATATATATTACATTCATTCATTTCAGATATTTATATAGCGCCCCTTCAAGATTTCTACTCAGAGGCGCTCCCGGCTACAGCGCGGACACTGAATCGGAGTTTCACGCCGAAGCGCATGAGCAATTGCGAGTGAAGGACTTGCCCAGGGTCCCTACGCGGCGGCTTGAGGTGGATTCGAACCCGCAACCCTCCGGCTGCAAGGCACCAAACATACCCCCTTGAGGTGAATTCGAACCCGCAACCCTCCGGCTGCAAGGCACCGAACATACCCCTACACCACCGCGCCCCCACATATAATTTACCGAGGGCCTTTCAGAGGTTCCTAAATTGTGCTTTGTAAAGATTTATTTACAACCTTCCCTCTCCCATCAATAGGTAAATCATAACCGTAAATGTGACGTGGGACGTTCGCTCATTAACGCGCTTGTCTCGTCATTCAACGACTGCAGACAGTGCAGAGTAGTCAGGGCAAAATTTCGGAGGGGGCTTTCATTGGAGATTATCATATTTTTATACATGTTTTGTTTTTAATAGCAGTAATGCATTCATTTCTAATTGTAGCTGATGTGATGTTAGAATAATCGTGAATATACACCCCTTCAAAGCACTCAATAAAGGCTATTTAAATACGCCCATAAACGTCTCTGAACTTGCAGAACAGAGTCACAGATTATCTTGGGCAAGCCGCTATGTCACCAAGCAACAGAATTTCGATTGGATTTGGCTCGAGTCAAAGGTCTGAGAGCTTTGGGAAAAGTGTTTTTTTAGCAACTAATGTTGCATCGGGGCCAAACGACATCTTATGGCAACTAAGGCCGTTGACGTCGACAGAAATTATTTCGAACCGTTCGCTTGCCATAGAGTAATAAGGGACTACTTTCACTTCTAGGACGAATATCAAGATTAAAAAAAGAAGACGCGTGGAATTATTTTCAACAGTGCTCAATTTCACCGTTGTACGACACATGTTGATCGGTACAAGTATTTCAGTTTAACGACACTGTGTCATATCAAAGATAATTAATTAATGTTGCCCTCGTCCTTCGTCTAGACTTGGGACTGGCACTGCCTGACACTATATAGGGCACGGCATGCAGTGGCGGATTTATCGTACAAGATAATGTAATGGGCCGTCCATAAATGACGTCACGCTATTTTAGCCGATTTTGACCCCCCCTCCCCCATGTCACACTTCGTCACAAAAGTCACAACCCCTGAAAAATGACGTCACAAAGCTCTGACCCCCCCCCTAAAACCAAATTTCCACTTGATAATAAAACATGTTTCAAATCCAATTTATTGTCATTGTAATAAGTATTTAAAAATCTGATGGTGAAAAATATTTAAATAATTAGAAAATTATTAATAATGGTGCCCGTATACATTAATATAATCAAAAATTAAGGAACATTTTAATGCTCAAAATTAGCGCTGTTATTTTAAACTTAAAATGTTGTTAATTGTTAAATTTAATTACTTCGCTCACCCCCCTGTCACACATCGTCACAAATTTCCGACCCTCCCCTAGGAGCGTGACGTCATTTATGGACGGCCCTAAGCCTTTTTAAGGTTTGATTCACAACCTATATCACCGAACACCAAATTGGCAAAATTGCCACTTATACTTGGCTGGATGGACACGATTTAAAGGTGTCTAAATCAAGTGCTGAGATCCCTTTTCAGAGGTGTCTAAGCAGAACTTTATCTCTGACGATTATTTGAATCTAGAGTAAACCTGCATGTCTACCACAAGTGTTAAGCAAACTCTGGTCGTTTAAAAACACATGAAATAATTTTATTCAAACCTTTAAACAATTAAAACTTCATTTGAATAAATTAATAATTGCTCCGGACTAACTTTTAACCAGTTTGTCGATGTCGGATCCAAACAGCGCCAGATTAGAATCCTTCCAGTCGTAGTTCTTCGGCTTTATTAATCCTAAATCGATCATAAAAGTTTGTAAATTTGTCATAACTAAATCGATAATGAAAGTTTGTAAGTTTGTCATAACTAAATCGATAATGAAAGTTTGTAAGTTTGTCATAACTAAATCGATAATGAAAGTTTGTAAGTTTGTCATAACTAAATCGATAATGAAAGTTTGTAAGTGTGTCATAACTAAATCGATAATGAAAGTTTGTAAGTTTGTCATAACTAAATCGATAATGAAAGTTTGTAAGTTTGTCATAACTAAATCGATAATGAAAGTTTGTAAGTTTGTCATAACTAAATCGATAATGAAAGTTTGTAAGTTTGTCATCATCATCACCATCATCATCATCATCATCATCATCGTCATCGTCATCGTCATCGTCATCGTCATCGTCATCGTCATCGTCATCGTCATCGTCATCGTCATCGTCATCGTCATCGTCATCGTCATCGTCATCGTCATCGTCATCGTCATCGTCATCGTCATGGTCATCGTCATCGTCATCGTCATCGTCATCGTCATCGTCATCGTCATCGTCATCGTCATCGTCATCGTCATCCGTCATCGTTCATCTTTTTAATCGTTTATGCGTCATCGCTCATCGTCATCGTCATCGTCATCGTCATCGTCATCGTCATCGTCATCGTCATCGTCATCGTCATCGTCATCGTCATCATCATCATCATCATCATCACCACCACCATCATCATCATCATCATCACCATCACCATCATCATCATCATCATCATCATCATCATCATCATCATCATCATCATCATCATCATCATCATCATCATATTCTTCCTCTTGATTGTTAATCCTCATACAGCATCATCGTTTTTGTTATCATCGCTGTCGTTGTCATCATCATCATCATCATCATCATCATCATCATCATCATCATCATCATCATCATCATCATCATCATCATCATCATCATCATCATCATCATAACCTTCTTCCAAATTGTCGCCTTCATTGTGGTCGTAATCGGCGCAGTTGCCTCGCTTCTCTACACATCTCCTCCTATATGTTGGAACATCTTCACTGGCTCCCTCTCACTGCTCGTATCCAGCTCAAGGTCATTGTTCTTGTCTGCCGGTCTTATTCTGGCCTAGCTCCCAAATACCTCTGTTGCCTCGTTCGCCGGCCTATCTCCGCCACCTCTCACCGTCCGCTTCGCTCACTTGATCGCCATGACCTTCTTGTCCCACGAGCAAGGACTACTATGGCTAAATCTCGAGCTTTTTGCCTTCATTGGCCCTTCACTATGGAACCAACTCCCTTCATCAACCCGTTCTTTGATGCTCCCATCTGGGGGGCCAGGTGCTTCTTTTCGTTGTCTTAAGACCACTCTTTTCGCTCGGAGTCTTTCGCACTGGGAGCGCCTCTGGGATTGGTGTTCACTGTGAGAGGCGCTTTATAAATTTATAAATACAATACAATACAATACAATACAATACAATCATCATCATAATTCACAATTATCATCGTCAACATCATCCACCATTATCATCATAATTATATTCCCCCTATTATCATCATCATCAACCACAGCATCGTCATCATTCACAATGGTTGTCATATAATGGCTATTGTCATCATAACCGCTACTGTTAGCATCATCAGCACTAACGTATCGTCAACAATAACATTAACTTCTCACCATCCAATTGAACTTCTCTTTACGAACATTTTCGCAGTCTGTGCGTTTGATTTTATGTTTGTTCAGATTTGTGCATGTATGTTTTGTTTCTGCCTTTGGGCGTAATAAAGTACTGATTAGCACTAACGTATCGTCAACAATAACACTAATTTCTCGCCGCCCTGTTTAATTTCCCTCACTTAGGCCTACCATGCAGTTCAACTTCTCAGGGCCTCGTCGTAATTTTACTTTAAACTCACCTGTCATCTTTAACTGTAAACGGAAGAACCTTGTAATTTGGAGACGCAGCCAAACTGACGTTCTAGGTTTTCGGTTTCTTGATCCCAGTTAAATAAATCGCTCTTTGATCTAATTAAGGTGTTTAAAATCACTTAGACCTTTGATTTCACTTTGCCAAAAACAACTAATTGATTAGATCGATTCAGCTTAGGCCTATTCTGTAGTAGGCTTTCAGGCTGATACTAATCTACACCCACCAGCTCTGGACACAGCAGACATTATAATTGTCTGTCTTCTTCGGTATAGGCCTACGGCAGATCTGTGTAAGAGGAAGCTGGTTCGCATACCGATCGTGATTATAGATACCATAATAGGACATGCTAGCTGGTTGTGGTACATGGTACCTGGTTGTGGTACACTGTTGTCGATAGTGGGACAGGGTAGCAGATTGGTAGAGCGCTTGTCTTTTAACGCGGAGGGTATGGAAATGCTTAAGTAAATCATGAGGGATTCGATCTTTCCCTTGAGAGTTGTTATTTTTAGGTGTCTGTGGCATTTTGGAGCTGTCGAATAGTGAAGGGTCACATTAAGAGCTGATGCATCATTACTATAATAATGAGCTGGTAATGTTTCATTCTTCATTGTCTTTATTTCGTGAATGGTTTAAGAATGTGTCCTTATTATTTGAGCTATAGGCTACTAGTGGTTTGGGAGCAAACATTGCCAATAAACTAACCTTCTGTAAACTAGATTCAGCCTTAGTGCTCTCATGTTGAAAGGTAGGAATGGATGCATTGGATGCCACCCCTTCCATTCTGCGTGCCATATTCCAAATCGATGCTAACTTTGACTGGTTATTTAATTCACCACAATTGGTTTCCCATTTAGCTCTTGCCTCATCTATTAGACTATCACTCTTTTGCTAACGCATTTTGTCTCTTAAATTCCACATAATCATCTCAAATTACTATTATTTATTTATTCATCTTAATACGAATTCTATTTATTGCTTTATCTAAATTTTCATTCTACAAGGGTATACCGGCATGTATTTTACTTTTACCTTTTATATAATTTTTCGCTGGGATGGCAGAATTGGCTCGTGTGGAAATAGCTGATATTAAAATTGAAACAGGTTTAATTTATATCTTCGTCCAAAAGGTTATCTGTTACATGAAATTTACTTTCATATTTAAAAAATTTTCAATCTCTTTTTTTAAATTCATGCATTCCCATGTTATCTTCAAAGTTATAATCTCTTTAACTTTAGTAATTGCAGGGATGTGATCTGATTCAAGCCTGACAACTCTACTAATTGGGTCGAGTTAATTAGGTTGTTGCTGTTTAACGACACTATGTGATAACAAAGATCATTAGCGTCGCCCTTCTCCTTTCTCCAGGCTTGGGATTGGCACTGTCAGATTACGCACAGTAGCGGAGTTAATTGTCAGATGAAATATTTACAAGAAGAAGCCGAAGCAGGCACTTGAGTCGATCATTTATATTGTTTTATTTTAACGATGTCTCCGTGACAAAGACGATGGGCGTTGCTCATCGAGGTCTATCTAATAATGTTCTGACTGTGTGAGTCGATCATTTTGGTTACATGAAATATATGTACGCGAAGCGAAACGCTTTTCCAAGGTGTCTAATAGGAATGCGTTTGAGCACATTATTAATCATCATCATCATCATATTCGTTTAATTTCAAAATAATCCAGTTGACAAAACGCAACAGGTTACAAGTAACACAATTAGTTAATAGAGTCAGGCTAAAGATAATAATTCAAAACAGATACAAGTAATTATAATACAATTAATATGTATCTTTAAACAAGATTCTTGGTATGTAATTACATTTATCATTGATTGGGAGATTAAAATTATGAATTCTGGGTCGTAAGTTATATTTGATTTGCTGTGTAGGCGGGAAAATTCCTCGGAGAACATGACATGATTCCCCACAAATAGCCCGAAATAAGCCAGAATCAGCAGCTTGGGACATATCTACAACGCTAGGGGTAGTAGATAAGAGGAAGCCTCTACGTTTCATCCTATTTAGCATACTCTGTAATTTATTCCTATCAGTCTCACTGGCATACCCCCACCAGGCAGGGGAGGCATACATTAGGTGTGCAACAGTGGTTGCCATAGCAACATCATGCAATGCGTAAGTAGACATGCCATGATCTCTCAAAACACGGAGGGCGTATAGAGAAGTGGAACTTGAGGCAAGGACTTTTCAGTATGCTTTGTCATGCGCATGTCAGAACTTAGGGTAATCCCTAGCACTCTAATTGTGTCAACCCTTTCAGCACCTTGGATGACAATAGGTATAGATGATGCTTTGAAACCCCTTTTTGAGAAAATTATTTCACGAGTCTTAGATGGATTTAACTTCAAATTATTAGTTTTTGCCCAGGATGCCACATGGTTATATTCTTCGACAGCTGTTCCAATATTAGATGATCCTACTAATAAATAGGTATCATCAGCATATTTAACAAGAATATTAAATCTGTTTTTGGGATGAAGGTCAGCCGACCCAACTACGTAGGATCCAGGTCCAACCCCAGATCCTTGAACAACACTAGCATTTATGGATGCAATTGACGAGACTTCTCCTTGAAACTTGGTGATATGCTTGCGGTCATGAAAATAGTTTGAAAGCCAATTGAAAATATGATCCGGAATATCAATAGATCCAAGCTTTTCCAACAAAGTGTGATGACGAATAGTGTCAAATGCTTTGGAGAAATCCATTGAGACCATAATAAACATTCTTTATTATAATTCAAACTGACAAACTTGTACGCAGTACGATTACAAGTCGTAGTATGATTGGATGATTACAAATTATTACAGGAGTTTGGATTTAACTGTATGGCAGCTATGCAAGGCTCCCATCACGTCCTACTGCTCATTTTACCAACGCCATCTTGCGATGGACAGGCTGCTGTTGCAACTTGGAAGAAAGTCCTTAGCGACATCTTTTGGCTGCCAAGGCGAAATCGTACTTAATTATTAATAGCCGTAAAGGCTTCATCCTAATAATAGCGGTTAACAGTAGGCCCTGAGTCGTTTAGAACTTTAGATTGATGAAGGAAATTTATCTATCCGTGATGTTACCGTTCATGACTAGATGCTGTGGCCACAATAATTTTACTTGCAGGGAAATGCTATAATTATCGCGCAATCAGTCTAGTTCTTTGAACCTGAGATTTTGACCTCATGCATTTTAGGTCTAAGTGTTTCAGGCAAACAGGCGTACACGTTTAAAGGTTTGATATAGGCCAAATTATCGATAAGTTTAATCGGCTTAATAGGTCGGAGGTCACTACGCAATTAATTGATCCGTCTGATAACGAATAAACGTAATTCTAAGTAGGTTTCTGTCCTGCCTGTATACAGTCAGTGGATCGATATGGACCGTATTGGAAATGCGGAGAGCATGGGTTGGTGGGTGGATGGTCGGATGGAAGGACGGATGGATGGGTGCATAAATGGATGGATGGATGGATGGATGGATGGATGGATGGATGGATGGATGGATGGATGGATGGATGGATGGATGGATGGATGGATGGATGGATGGATGGATGGGATGGATGGATGGATGGATGGATGGATGGATGGATGGATGGATGGATGGATGGATGGATGGATGGATGGATGGATGGATGGATGTATGTATGGATGGATGGATGGATGGATGGATGGATGGATGGATGGATGGATGGATTGATGGACGGATGGATGGATGGATGGATTAATGGATGAATAAATGCATGGATCGATGGATCGATGAATGAATGAATCTGGTTGACGCGGATTTGTTTCGACTATGCTCCACTGAATCCTGCGGTTTTCTTTGACGCAGCTTTTGTATGACGCTGAAAATTTGTGTGATTTGCATCACATGACTTTTTCATTTAGCAAGTTACATAGTGCCAACGGCTTTCCCACTTGTATACACTGCAATACAACGGCATCTGATATGATGACTGTCCTTCCAAAGTTTAGAAGCGTGCATTCTTCTGCATACTGCCCATACAACAGCACATTACTGGCGCCAAGGCCGTAGCCAGGATCTTGTTTCGGGGGGTGTTTACTCGTTCTTGAACAAGCTGACAAGCAACCAAGTCAACCGTCTATAAGGGTTTTGGAGGAGCGTTGTGACTGTGAGCTCTCAAAGCACTGTAGAGCTGCATCATCTAAGTTCACATGAGTGCTCTTAGTTCTTACACCGTATACGCCTATATGTTAGTAAATGCAATATTTATATTATACATTATTTAATTTCGGGGGTGTTTAAACACCCAAAACACCCCCTAAATACGGCCTTGACTGGCGTTAAGCATAATTATTATGTGCGAGAATGACTTCCTGAAGTCACCGCTCGAATGGAGACTCGGACCCGTACTCTCCGCATTACAGGCCGAGCGTTCTAACCATCTGCCTATTCTACCGTATACCTTTGTAATGCGCCCACCAACTTTGCCGCGCGCTCTTTGGCAATTCAAAAGTTGGGGAGCACGCAAAGCGTTCAAGTGTGCGAGCAACGGGTTATATATGGTCTATAGGCCTATATCTCAATTCAGGTGCGGGTCTTTTGAACGGCGTGCCTCTCAATACTGTCTTATCTATTTTGAGTTCCAACGGTCACTATCCTTTGGCCTAGATAGCTCTGGTCGTACTACATAATATCGTATGTGCACTGTAGTATCTTCTGTGATAAAGGCGATCATACCAGTTTCATATTGCTTATCAACCATAGGCTGCCTGTCTGTCTAAGTGGGTAAGACGTGTTT
Source organism: Aporrectodea caliginosa (assembly GCA_020284085.1). NCBI lineage: Eukaryota > Metazoa > Annelida > Clitellata > Crassiclitellata > Lumbricidae > Aporrectodea > Aporrectodea caliginosa. Next base: position 610,582 of record JACEVL010000224.1, on the reverse strand, counting down.
CATGGCATCACCAATTTTCTTTATTTTAGACACCATCGTTTCACTTTCTTCCTGTTTCCTTTTCTGTTCTTCTCGTTCTTCTTGCCTTCTTTGTTCTTGAGCTTCTCTATTTTGTTTCTCCTCTTTGAGTTGTGCTTCTTTTAATGCTATTTTTTGTTTTTCCAACTTTAAACGTTCTTGTCTTTCCTCTTCCGCCTTCTCCATACTTTCTTTCTGTAATTTCAGTTCTTCTTGTCTAACCTCTTCTGCTCGCTCCAACTCTGAAATTCGCACTTTTTCCTTTTCTTCTTCACGTAGTCTCTTCTCTTCAATCTGTTGCTGACGTATCTCTTCGTCACTTTTCCGCGCCCTTTCAAATTCAATCATCTGCTCTAATCTTCTCCTTTCAGCATCTTCTCGATCTCTTCTCAATTGCTCTAATTGAATCTCAAATTGCTGCTTTTGCAACTCAAGTTCTGCCACACGAACTTGCTCTGCCTTCTCTTCTTTCTCTCTCTGAAGACGTAATTCTTCCTGTCTTGCATTCTCTGCTTTCTTTTCTTTCTCTCTGTGAAGACGTAATTCTTCCTGTCTTGCATTCTCTGCTTTCTCTTCTTTCTCTCTCTGAAGACGTTCTGCCTTCTCTTCTTTCTCTCTCTGAAGACGTAATTCTTCCTGTCGTATTTCTTTCTCTTCTTGTCTTCGTTTCTCCTCTCTTTCTTCTTTCATCATCATCCACTGCATCATCATCTCCATAGACATAAGTCCAGGCGGTTTTTCAATAACCTTTTCCACAGCACCGCCGACAGCACCTTCTTCTTCTTCTGCTTCTTCTTTAAGCCAGACTTCAGCTAGCGCTTCTAGCATGTCCTCACGTGACATATCTTCCAGTTTCTCTTCTTCAAAACCAGCCTTTAACAAGCGCTGTTTTAATCTTTCAGAAGACATCTTCTTCAGTTCTGCTTGTTTCTTGACACTTAATTTCTCCATCTTACTTCTTTACTTCAGTGCTGTCCTTTCTGGAAAACACGAGTTTTCTTTTGTGTTTGAAGTATTGGGGATTGTTCTTTGTTTGATAACAACCAACTTTTATACCTTTGTCGTTGAGGCTTTTCGTTGTCGTAGATTTACCAATGATTTGAATGCGTATTCACCAGTCGACGTTGTTTCGAATCCCAGACGTTGTTTCGAATCCCAGACGTTGTTTCGAATCCCAGACGTTGTTTCGAATTCCAGACGTTGTTTCGAATTCCACCGCTGCTGCCACCAAATAATGTCACCAACTCTTTTCTTTCTTAGTTGTGACCTACCTCAAGAACTTTCCTTATCTCTACATATAAATTGCTCAACGTCTTCTAACTGTTTAAGAATTAAATTGACACAGTTCTTTGAATGTTTCTTTCTTTCTTCAAACACAGTTTAATAACAACAAACTCAACTCTTGCCTTAAAACAACCGTACTACACTGTATATGTTCAAATTCACTGTCATCAGCAGTTTCTAAGTTTGGCGCGCTAACTGCACGTGTAAAAGAATCTACCGTCAGCCAATGTTTAGGCTACTTTAGGCCAAGCGCCCACGAGCCGACAGCGCAACTAAGGCCTAAGACTAAAACGCTTAACAATCGATACACATTATATATATATCAACCTAAAGAACACCTGTGCTCATTATATATGCAAAACACTTGTTCACATGGGCTTTCGGGGGTCAGGCTTCATGATGTGGTCAGGGCTACCACTATCAACCGCATGCGTTCCCAAGTATGGTGGGGCTTCGCCAGTAAGCAAGAACTTGACTCTCTGAGCACTCTGGTCCGCAAGGTGGTACGCCTTGGTTTCCTACCCAAATCTTTCCCCACCTTTGAGGAACTTTGCAAAAAAGCTGACATAGATCTCTTTAGAAACATCTTAACAAATACCAGCCACACCCTCCACGACCTTCTCTCCCCTAGTCCCCTGTCAATTGTACTGGTCATGACCTGTGCCCACGCTCACATAACCGTGTTCTCCCTAGATTTGATTCACTTACCAGGCGCGGCTTCTTGTCTAGGATGTTGTACAGTTAGACATCTGTTTTCTAGTTGACTTAATTTTCTTCCAACTATCGTTTTCTTTATACATAAATTATTTCTGACTTTGTAGGCTATGTAAAGCGCTGAGCGTTTGCTTGCGTTTAATAAAGAACATTCTTACTTACTCACTTACTTACTTATAATCATAAGGTTCCGTATCATGCCAAGAGAATGGTGAGCACTGCTGAAAATTATTACACACCTCTTTTAAACGTGTCTTTCGCCCTATAAGTATAAACAGACGAGTTACTTTACTATAATTTTAATGAGCTGTAATATGCCAAAAATAATCTTTGTCGGCGCGAAACGACCTATATGTTGTCTTAACCTGCCGTTAACCTGTGGATCCATCCAGCTTACTATTTCTCGGGCTTGTCCTTTGCACATGTCTGTACCTTTATAAAGCACGTGTGTTGAACAACAAAACGTTATAATAATGCATCACAGCACTTTTATAGCGCATTTTCAGTAACAAAAGGGCGCTGCGGCAAAGTTACCTAGGAATAACCAAACAAATGTATCTTAAGACGAAAATAAAACTGTTTTGCGTTTGACGACATCGTATGGCTGCCTTGGCCGTTGACAGTTTGACACCAACCATGCACGTCTTGTTCTGATTTTAAACTTACTGGCATTAAGTAGTACGGAACGTTGTTGATTCTTGTACTCATAAAACAAAGGCAAAGCTTAAAATGGGTGTGGAAGGAATGGATTCATACAGTGTTTAAAGACTTCTTATGACAACATAGGCCAGGGGTCTCCAAACTACGGCCCGCGGGCCACATCCGGCCCGCAAAGGCCTTTAATCTGGCCCGCGGAACTCTCCTAGAAGAAACAAACTAAATTGTGAAAATTGAAAATGGGCAGTGTGAACAAATGTTTTGCATATATAATGAGCACAGGTGTTCCTTAGGTTGATATATATATAATGTGTATTCGATTGTTAAGCGGTTTTAGTCTTAGGCCTTTGTTGCGCTGTCGGCTCGTGGGCGCTTGGCCTAAAGTAGCCTAAACTTTGGCTGACGGTAGATTCTTTATTACACGTGCAGTTAGCGCGCCAAACTTAGAAACTGCTGATGACAGTGAAATTGAACAATACAGTGTAGTAGTTGTTTTAATGCAGTAGAGAGCTGTATGTTAGAAGTTGCAGTTGAGTTGTATTTGATAGGAACTTTGATATTGAAGTATATGTTTGAAATAACTGTGTTTGAAGAAAGGAGAAACATTCAAAGAACTGTGTCAATTTAATTCGTAAACAGTTAGAAGACATTGAGCAACTTATATGTAGAGATAAGGAAAGTCTCTTGAGTTAGGTCACAACTAAGAAAGAAGAAGAGTTGGTGACAGGCAGACTACTATTTTTTTATTGCGTATCATTATTTAATAAAATGGTGTCTAAGAAAGCAAGCATTGCCATCGAATCTTTAGGGGATTATTATTTTAAATTCTTGAAACCAGCATCTTTTTTAACCGTTAAGGAGTTGACAATTTATGCGGGTTATGAAAACACTAGAAAAGCATAATATGAGATGCAAGGTTTCGCCGTAATTCCTGGACAATACACAGCTACATTAGACACCCATTTTAAAAATATAACTATATTACAAATAGTTAGATAGACTCATTGTATCTGATTTCCCTCTGTTCTGAACACTATTAAGTCTCGAATTTTCGTTGAATGGTAACTAAAAAGTAAGAATATTCTTTATTAAGAAGCACTAACAAAAGCACAGCACTGTACATGGCAAGATTAATACATTAAAACAAACAAATAAATTTATACAAGCAAAGAATTTACTGTGAGAAGTTATTGTATATCAGAGGCAGAGGCGAAAATCTATACATAACTAATAATAATAATAATAATAATAATAATAATAATAATAATAATAATAATAATAATAATAATAATAATAATAATAATAATAATAATAATAATAATAATAATAATAATTATAATAATAATAATAATAATAATAATAATAAATGCTTGCGCTATATAAAACTACTGTAATAATAATAATAATACTAATACTAACCTATATAATATGCATTAATGCGATTTGAACACCCTTTTATTTTCCGACGTCTCAAGTAACTAGATCTTAAGTAAAAACTCAGATGGAAATGCTTCGTTCGCTTGCTTACTTACTTATGCATCTGTAGAGATTGAATTAGGACGTCGTCTTGTTTTAATTCCTGACCGACAGATGGCAGAACGCAGTCGGAAAATCGCTCTCGCGAAATAAAATATGCAAACCGCAAACGAGATTTCGCGAGAATCTGTTAAACCTCGATCGTCAATCTGTCACGTGCCGCAATTTTAGCGCATCAACGCCACCTAGCGAGTGATTGGCCACAACACGGTTTGGTCTGATTGGATAGGAATGGGAAGAGGGGTGTGGTGGGAGGAGGGGGTGTGGTGGGAGGAGGGTGTGTGGTAGGAGGTGGGTGTTTGGTGGGTGCGGGATGTATGGTGGGAGGAGGGTGTGGTGGGTGGAAGGTGTGTGGTGGGAGAGCGTGTGGTGGGAGGAGGGTGTGTGGTGGGAGGAGAGTGTGTGGTGTGAGGAGGTGTGTGGTGGACGGATGGTGTGTGGCGGGAGGAGGGTGTGTGGTGGACAGGGACGGTATGAAGTGGGAAGAGGGTGTGTACTGCAATGCATTAGAGAGTGTGGAATTGAGTGGGTATAATTTGGAGGACAGTGTCTATTGCGATGGATTATGGAGGGTGGGAGAATTGCGCGTAAATGGGAAGGAGGGTGTGGGGATGAATTGGGGAGAGTTGGGTGGATTTTATAGGAATTGGGAGGGTGTGACCTTAGGTCTGCTGACGAATGGTGGGACGTATTGTGGAGTGTAATATGGATTGGATGGAAATATGGAGAGGAATCTGGTGAGATTGATTGATGAGAGTGAGGCAGATTGCATAGGAACGGGGATGAGGATGTACAATTATGTGAATTGTGTAGGGTCGGGTAGATTTGGTATGAATGGGGCAAAGGAATGTGGTGGGTTTGTGCGATAGAAGTGAGAGAGGGCCAAATTGGGAAGGATTGGGTGGCGTAGTGGAGGGTTAGTAGGGCAGAATAGAAAGGAGGAGATTTCGTGGATGGCTGATGCAACAGTGCACTTCTGAGACATCGAGAGAGGGCGATTGTGTCATCAGTTATGTCACGAGTCTAATAAAGGATAGCTCTATAAGTATGCTTGTTTATTGGTATGTAGACTATGTCTTTTGTTCGTCTGTATGTTTGCCTGGGTATCTGCGTTACTATGTGTATGTATGTCTGTGTAAATAAAAGAACACCAGGTTACAAGGACCTTAATATTGGGTTAATTATGAAACAATATTGACTGTTAAATTCAGAATTCAGCAAATATTGAATATCTATTACTTACTTACTTACTAATCTAACCACTACTGGCGTTTTATTCATAACGCAGGTGTATCTTAAACTGAACGTTATCCTAAACTAAACGGTTTCTTTATCCTTAAAAACTAAAAGGTGTATCCTTAACCAAAGTGTATCTGAAGCCGAAAGGTATTTCAAACTGAAGGGTACTTTAAGCTGAAGTGTATTTTGAGCTAAAGGTATTATACACTGAATCATATTTTTAACTGAGTGGTGTCGTAAACTTTGTAATTATCTACGTTAGAGAAGTATTATTGCCAATTTACACGTACAGCTTATGCTCGAAAAACTCACATTGTAGCGGATATCGACGCAGTAGTTGTAGTTTCAGTTTAACGACACTTTGTGATTACAATGATCATTAACGTTGCCCTCCTCCTTCATTCAGTCTTGGGACTGGTACTGCATTTCATTAAAGTACGGACGTCTAGTGACAGAGTTTGAAATAAATGCTGTCAAGATTTCATATAATACAACTGAAACTTTAAAAATGGGTGATTAGCTGGTGCGATCTGCCAAGGACGATCGATAATACAACGAAAGCTGTTTTACCTTTCCATCTTCCTTTTAAGCCCAGCTAATGATGATATTTGAACCCATCCATATTTTCTTTTCTACACCTCTTCACCTTTTGCTTTTAGACATATATCTGGTTTTTTATACATTTTTATTCTCTCGGTTGCGGCATAGGGTGAAAATTTTCGGGACTAGGTTCTGAACCCATAACGTCATAGGCGCCGACTCCACAGGGGCAACAGGGACTTTCGCCCCAGTACTCGCCAAGGTTCTGGGGCGAGAGTATAGTTTCGCCCCAGTACTTTTTGGCCATTGAAAATTCAAAATGCTTAATAAAACTTATTCATTTTTAGTTAAAGAACAAAGAGCGCCTCTACGGCCTCCATATTCAGAAAAATGCCATATCAAAAGCCGCTTATTAAACGCTGTGTGACTCGGATTTAACTGCAGCCTGCATTAGAAATTTGACATGCCTAGCATTGCCTACATACCACAGGCCGCATGCGTGATAATTCGTTGATGGACATGTTCCATCTGTCTGAGCGCTGTTGGGTAGAGTATCATATCGAGGGTGAATCATGCACTGCGCATGCGTTTTGTATGGGGATGACTCGATCGGTTGCACTTGGGAACGTTTAGCCTATTATAGGCTACATCCTGAGAATATAAGACACTTCGCTCCATCGCAGTGAGGGTCAATTTAAAGTCAATCTTCAATGGCATGTCAATGCTATCTGTCTCTCTAACCCCTCCGTCCCTCCATGCTTACGTACGTTAAGATAGACAGAACAGCAAAAGTTAGGGAAGCTCAGTTGAACGTAGACCTATCGGAAAATAATTGGGTAGCGCGAAAACGGATCGGTACGCCTCTCTCTGAAAGCTTGGAGTTTATAGGCTAAGTGTTAACAAATCTTTCAGAATTGAATTATTGATGGTCAGAGTCTTAAAGGTTACTGCCGCCGGTGAAACTGTCACAGCTCACTGAAGGGGCTGTAGCGGCCACTGGTAGGCCTACTAGTGGTACTGCTTACACAGTGCCTGAAAGCGATGGACGTGCCGCCCGTGCGAGTACTGGTAAGCGACCATTCAATAGTAGTTACAGAAAACTGAATTTTTTTGTAAGTAATACTCATGGTTGTTGTTTGCTCGTCTTTATGATTGAGCAAAGAGGAAGCACTGCATGTAGTATAGTTGGTCCAGTTGAAAGGGCTGGAGGAAAGGGGGACTCAGGGAGAGGGAAGACAGGGCAGGACAGGGTCGTTTTAAGGTCGTCGTAGAGTCGTAGACCCTAGACACTCTTGCTTTCATAGGCCTCAACTCAACTGCCAGCTCTGAAATTGATGTTTTTTAATGGCGAGCCATTGGCAATATTTTTCCAGCAAGTGGCGGGACAGGTTGCCGACGACGCCTGAGCAAAATGGGGCAGGGTCTGGGAGCTCGGTGAGCCCGTCCATAGAAAAGTTTTGCAAAACTAAATCTGAAACGGTGCGGTTGGTGTTTTTTTACCAAACAAACAATCAAATTAGGTTTAAAATCTTAATTTAGACCTTCATTATCAGTACCGGGTACAAACTTCAAAATAATAAAACTCACAATGCGCTAAAAATGACAAATTTAATTTTTATTATCAAATTGCGTAGTCTTTAGGCAATTTTCCGAGGGCCAAAAATAACTCATCATGGGCTAGAAATTGCCCTTGGGCCGGCTCTTTGACACCCCTGTAATATAAATGATTTTGCTAATGCAAAGAGCTGTAAAGTTCACATAGTCTAGGCTGTTGCACAACTTAACTTAACTTTAAGTTAATAGGCCTATCTTAAAGTTAAACTGTTTCAGTACAGTTAAAAAATATTAATTTAGAAATTGAAATCTCCTTTTTTCATTTTCGAGTCAAATTCAATCATTAAGCTTATTTTTCAATATCTCATTTTCAGACTTTCGTAGGCCCCTGAAAGGTTCGTAGGCCCTAGGCAATTAAACGGCCCTTGAGCAGGATAGGCAAATTTAAGGGATCGTCCGATCACGGAATCATGGGAACAAAATTCTTGCCCCAGTACCTTTTACTAAAAGTCGGCGCCTATGCATAACGTTCTCCTTAAATGCTGCCCTATTGAAATGAAACCAGGTTCGTGACTCGGAATAGGAAGTACTGAAGGCCCTATTACTTGGCGTTGTATGATATTAATAGATAAAGTCATACAGCGCAACCGTTATATTTTGCACTGCATATGAAGATAAATCAGCGTTCTTACACTTAGTCGCTTCAATTTCGACTTGACTGTAACAGCAGATAAATTATCTAGCGTCTATTAAAGTGTGGCATTGGCATCGTACATGTAGTGTTGCATCCCATTATATTACATCATTGTATCGCATTGCATGTACTGTATAGTAATACATCTTGTAGCATTCTATTGTTTAGTATTGTAGGTTATATCATTGTGCTGCATCATACTGTATTGTATCGCATTGTATTGTATTGCTTTGGTATATTTCTGTAGCGCCTGTAACTTACCGTGGTCACTGAGGGTGAATTTTGCGCCAAAAGCGAAGCCAATGAGAATCGCCAGAATTCCGAACAACATTCCGATTAAACTGAACGATGATGCTCTGGCTGCAGCAGCAGGCGAAGATGGAAGGAAGCAGGAAGAGGAAGAGGATGGAGGTCATAGATGCGTGGATGCGTAGCTTGGGGCAATGGATGGAATTGCGGTGAAGGTAGCCATGCTCAGATTTGAACCTGCGCAGAGGTTTTACATAGAATTTTTGATAGGACGACCGTGTCATTCTCTGACTATATCAGCACTTTTGTCTATATTTATGAACTTTACTTTATTTAATTGATTATCTACTATTTCTAGAGACATAGGAAGAGAAAAATACAGTGGCAGAGACGTTTTGGTAGAGGAAGAGAGAGTTAAAGAGATAGAGTAAGAGAGAGAGAGAGAGAGAGAGAGAGAGAGAGAGAGAGAGAGAGAGAGAGAGAGAGAGAGAGAGAGACAGACAGACAGACAGACAGAGACAGACAGACAGACAGACAGACAGACAGACAGACAGACAGACAGACAGACAGACAGAGACAGAGACAGAGACAGAGACAGACAGACAGACAGACAGACAGACAGAGACAGAGACAGAGACAGAGACAGAGACAGACAGAGACAGAGACAGAAAGAGACAGAAAGAGACAGATAGACAGACAGAGATAGAGAGACATACAGAGTGATGGACAGTGAGAGAGACAGAGAGAGAGAGACAGACGAGGAAAGCAGACAGACAGTTAGAGAGAGAGAGAGAGAGAGAGAGAGAGAGAGAGAGAGAGAGAGAGAGAGAGAGAGAGAGAGAGAGAGAGAAGAGAGAGAGAGAGAGAGAGAGAGAGAGAGAGAGAGAGAGAGAGAGAGAGAGAGAGAGAGATATAGAGAGACATACAGAGTTATGGACAGTGAGAGAGAGAGAGAGAGAGAGAGAGAGAGAGAGAGAGAGAGAGAGAGAGAGAGAGAGAGAGAGAGATAAGAGAGAGAGAGAGAGAGAGAGAGAGAGAGAGAGAGAGAGAGAGAGAGAGAGAGAGAGAGAGAGAGAGAGAGAGAGAGAGAGAGAGAGAGAGAGAGAGCGGGACAGAGAAACAAACAGTGACTGATAATTCTTGTTTTCTTGTCGCGTTCCAACCATTCATTTTCCGCGCCACAGGCAGAGGAAACGTCACGTGGCATTTAGTGCGGCGGCCATCTTGAAACGGAGACATATGGTAGAACTGTAAGAGCGGGGTGTGTCGAAAGGTTGGAGGACTCAAATGATATATTATGACCTGGGATTCACATAGAGATTGGGTCTTAATTTTTAATATAAATTTGATGAATCTATCATTATTGCTTATGCAAGACTAGAGAATACCTCAAGCTTAGTCTGACTTTCAAAGCAATTTTTGAGCGGAGCCGGAACCGTATTTGCGTGGGTACCGATTTGCAACCAACCGAAGCAATCTGAACACAGCTTCGCACTGATATAATATTATAGGAGGTCGTTAGCTCTATAAGACCTTGTATTGTGATTGGCTGCAGTTTTATAGGCATGCACGGTTCGACGCACTCTGCGTCATGGGTGAACGCTAGGTGGCGAGCAAACCGATGCCGCCATTTTGGATGTTTGCTATTATGCTTAAATCAAGCGATGTATCGTCCAGGGTATTTCCCGCTTCAATATTTTTTTGTTTCCATGGTTATTCGTCTGCATTTAGACTGGAATCGCTGGTCTCTGTATATAAAGCTGATAAAGATCATTATTACGAGCAAAAATTGTTTCGGCTTAACGACACTTTTTCATATCGGAGATGATCAGTGTCGGAGGCAGAAAGCAACCTCGTACTCCACGTTTATATTGCGACCGAGCCACCCGCAGTAAAGATCCGAGAAATTAATCTCTGATAAACCGACCCGACCGGGAAGCGAACCCGGGGCGCCAGCGCGGCCAGCGGGCACCAACCCACTCGGCCACTCAGGATCTCTATTACGAGCAATCAGTCAATGTTTATATATAGCGTCGATCAACGGCATTTTTGAGGTGTCCAGTTCAACGATTGTAATTGGAAATCGTGCCATTTTTGGCAGAAGGAATCTGTGCTGATATCAATAGAATCAAATTAAATACATCCATTTATTGGGTGGGTTGTCAGTCCTCTCCTTCACCGCTGCATCTTTCCTCCAACATAGTATCAATCTGACAGCGGAGTTCGCTAGGTGGCGCAACTGCAGCAGACATTTTAATGCATGTTTTTTGTGTCCTAATGCACATTTGAACCCTGACCATCGATTTGACTGTCCAGGACGATAACCATTGCGCTTTTATGGATTAGAATTATTAGAGAAAGCTCTTGTACTTAATCATCGGTGCTATAATATTATCCTCATGTTTATCGGTGTCTTTTTAGTTGTTTTGCATGCGACAACTAATTGGTTGCTTAGTTGTTGTTTAACGACATTGTGTGATAAAAAAAAGACGATAAGCGTCGCCCTCCTCCTTTTTCCAGGCTTAGGACTGGCTCTACCACATTTAAGGTATTGCTGTTGTTACAACCAATTGCCTTTATTAATAATCATCAGTTTAATGGCATCTCATCGGTCTTTATAGCGTTAAATCGACGACTAACAATTGGCAGTTATGTCTCGTTCTTTATATAGCATCGGATAACCACGTTTTTAAGGTATCTAAAGATTGCGCTCTATAGACTTGGCTAACCGTGACCCATGCTTATATAGCATTGTTTTACAAAGTGTTAAAGGTTTGTTATGAAATGGCCAATCATCTATCGTGTTCTAGGTCACTGCTTAAGACTTTTTTTGATTTATAATTCAATAGAATAACATTGAATGGAATGGAATGGAATAGAATATAATAATTTTACTTTTCACAATATGTTCTATGATTAAATTTAATATTATAGTCAGACACATACAATAAGTCTATTATGAAATTATTTTGTAACTTGAGGTTGACAACTGACACTGTCAGGCACCATATCGCGTTACCAACTAGTCGTAATTATTCAAGTAATCAACAAAAATTTAATAAACAATCAAAAAATTTCAAAAACACGATTGATGTGTCCACAAAGTCTTTCTCTTCTTGCGGTGCTATATGAAAAATTATCGCCTTTACAAATACAATTAAAAACCGATTATCAGAGCTCCTTCCTCCCTCTCCACAAACCTGTATTCTCAATTCCTTTGAGGCTATGGACTTGTATTGACCTGGCACTGTGGCACGGACGAGCAGCAGCTGAGTTCGGACCTATTCTTTGACACGTAGTTTTGGCCTGTGATCCTGCACTTTCTTCATTTTGCACCACTCTAGGAAGGTCCATTCATCTGAGACAAGGATAGGAAGAGATTACAACAGAAACGCTTTTCTGCTTTTACTTATAGGGCAAACGTCACACTTAAAAGAGGTGTGGAATTATTTTGAACGGTTCTGAACTTCTGACAGTTCCTATGACAAATACAGAATTTTGCAGTAGCGCTGCTGAAGAAAGAGGGACACAAGTGTTTAAGGAGACAAAAGCGTTTGTCTCCACTGCGCACTCAAGCAAGTCCTTCACTCACAATTGCTCAGGGCCATCGAGGTTCTGTCGTATGGTCATATGATTGTGCACTTCTGAGCTTTGGACGCGCAATATCAAAATGCAGTTGCATTCTATTGTATTGTATAATTGCTTATAGACCGGAAGCTCTTGCTGTTATACCAGAATGAAACGCGAGCAGTTTCGTCATCATCTCTCATAACAACTAAATTTTTCATCCCTGCAAAGTTGATCGATTGTGTGTGTGTGTGTGTGTGTGTGTGTGTGTGTGTGTGTGTGTGTTTCCTTGTAAACGACTAGCTGTGATCGATTGAACCATGCGATTTTGTTTTATATAGAGTTTGAAACAAACGGTTTAAAGGTGTTTTGCGTATCACAACACAAGTTGTAGCATTTAGTGCTTATAGCGACATCTTCTGGCACAGAGTGTAGGTTGTCAACATTGCGTTGGATGGATGGATCCACAGTTTAACGGCAGCTTATGACAACATAGGCCGTTTCCGCCGACAAAGATTTGTTTGGCATATTACAGCTTATATTAAAAACAATGCGTTAAGCTCCATAATTTTGTCTTTTATGTCGAATAGTGTAACGATTGCTTCTTTCGGTAATTTTTCTTCCAATGCTTTCTTAAGTATTTTGTACTCCGGTTGAAAGAGAGAAGGCAATGAGTTATCATAACATTGCGTTACGAAAATTTGGACTATTATAGCCTTAGGTGGAAACGATTTAAAGGTGTTTAAGTATATCCAACCTTTATTGGTATTAAGGCGTTTAACAGCATCTTAGAGCTATAGCTGCCAGTGTCGTTGACGTCGTGAAGGACTGTCCAAATGCACTTCTGCGCCATTGGATTTCCAGTGGAGTTGCTGACGAAGCCTCAGGAAGGTGGTTTCACCAGTGTTTAAAGCAACATACTCGTTTATTTCCATGGCGTCCTCCTGAAAGATACGATTATCAGTAGAGTCAGAGCCAAACAGAGTATTTCGTGCGCTGAAATCGCCTAGTACGACCGCCCGCAGAGGCGACAGTATGTGTCCGGTAGCAATGGTCGCTTGGGATCCAGTGGTATACGTTCGTAATAACGATCTTCTCGGTTGATCTCTCTTTCGAGATTGTGAACGATTCCAGATAATCAGCACTGCCAATCAGGGTGTAGGCGATTCCAGTTTTCAAGAAAAAACTTCGATGGGGAAACTGGGGGTAGGATTTTTCCAATGCTCGCTGAGAGGAATTGCAATGTTCTCCCCTCTGCCTTGCTTACATTGTTGGGCTTGTTATTTATATAATAATGTTCGTTATCTACATACAGAACAGTCCTGAGAGTCGCAGTTCTCTGCAGTAGTCTATTATATAACGTTCTTGGGTTTTATATATGTTACAGGCAATGTGTAAAATCAGGGATTTTGTAAAATGCCTGAAATTTTTAGGCAATTTGTAAAATCCCCAATTCACTCAGGCACTTTACAAAATCCCTGAAAAAACCAGGGATTTTGTAAATTCCCTGAAATCTGATGATGAAAATTTGACAGATTGCCTGAAAGTGACGAAAATTTTATTTATTTATTTATTCTTATTAATTGACAATCCGCCGCGACAACTCAAAGCTCTATTTAGGCTCCTAAGGGGAAGGGAACAAACAAGTCACGTCCCCGACCACATGACTTGAAAAATAGCCGGCGGACATGTCGGACACGCAGCCAAATCCCTGGTTTTTTATATCCCGGGATTCTATAAAGTGCCTGAGTGAATTGGGGATTTTACAAATTGCCTAGACATTTCACAAAATCCCTGATTTTACACATTGCCTGTAATCATCAGATTTAAGGGATTTTACAAAATCCCTGGTTTTTTCAGGTAGTTTGTAAAACTTCGATAATTTTCGTCACTTTCAGGCAATCTGTCAAATTTTCATCATCAGATTTCAGGGAATTTACAAAATCCCTGGTTTTTTCAGGGATTTTGTAAAGTGCCCGAGTGAATTGGGGATTTTACAAATTGCCTAAAAATTTCAGGCATTTTACAAAATCCCTGATTTTACACATTGCCTGTAACATATACACTAAAACAGTTTTCGATGACGCCAAACCTTTCCGGATCAGAACATTGGACGACCTTCCTCAATGAGTGCAAACATGCCTTCCCCGCACCTCTCTTGTCCTGACCTCTGCAACGAATGGACATTCTGCACGGTAGTGGACATTCTGCATGGCAGTGAGGACAGATTCTCTTTTGCCACAACCTTTTCAATCACGAGAAGGATTAGATTCAGAAAGAGATCCTTGAATTTTCAAGTAAGCTTTTATCTGAATCCTTGAACTTGTTACCAAACAGCAGTGGCGTAGCCAGGAATTTATGATGGGGGGGGGGGTTTGAGATTTAAAATACCGGTAATTTGTGTTTTCAACCGAAAAATTGCGAATATTGTTAAAACTTCATCGTGCTGGGTGCAAAAAAATTTTTCCCCTAAGCCAATGGGGGGGTTTTAACCCCAAAACCCCCTTGCCTACGCCACTGCCAAACAGGCTTTACCTTATTTACAAGATATTATGATAAAAGCTGCTAACCGTGAAGGCTGATAATCGAGCTTTTGAACTTTGTTTTGATAGCCAACCCATGATGATGCTACCCACGAGTTCGTGACTTCTCGGTTTTCGTTTATAATTTTCTTTTGATTGTGGTGATCAATAGGGTCACAGTGCCTTAGATCATGCTATGGCTGAAGGAACAGTTGTATCTTAGTTCTTACAAAGTGTTGTTTATCTGCACTTTTTTGTTGGGACCTTATGTCCTACTAGGATTTTTTTACTTATCCTTTTGCGTTCTTGTTTTTCATGAGGTTATGTGGTATTGTTAGACTTGGCTAATCGTGGCCCATGCTTATTATTCATTTAATTCATTTCAGATATTTATATAGCGCCCCTTCCAGATTTCTACTCAGAGGCGCTCCCGACTACAGCGCGGACACTGAATCGGAGTTTCACGCCGAAGCGCATGAGCAATTGAGAGTGAAGGACTTGCCCAGGGTCCCTACGCGGCGGCTTGAGGTGGATTCGAACCCGCAACCCTCCGGCTGCAAGGCACCGAACATACCCCTACACCACCGCGCCCCACTATATTATCTACTATAAGAGAATATGGTGTGGTCACAGGGATGTCGCTACAATATGCATATTTGTGTCACTAAAATTAGGTACACATCTCTAGCCGACCTCGTTGTAACATGATACATGCATATGACAAGACGACAGATTAAACTTTGGCCATTGCACACACCGGTCTTAGACACCTTTATATCGACTTATCGGATCTATATATAAATTTGACCATCGACTTTGTGCACGTTATGTTTTTAGGACATCTGATAGTAGGGAACATTCAATCTATACTCGTACCTCTGAATTCTTCTCTTCACTTGATACATCATTTATTGGCCCCTCCTTCCCTTCTACTCCTCCTTGGTGTAATAAAGAAATAGAAGTTGACTTGACTCTGAAGAAATGTGTCAATAAGAAAGCTGATAATCCTGAAATTCTAAAACAATATGCTTTAGAATTAATTTCTAGATATGATTCTTTTATACATATATATACTGATGGGTCAAAAGTAGATGACGTTGTTGCTGCTGCTTTCACAGTGCCAAGTTTAAATGTAGATAAGAAATTTAGATTGTGTAATAATTCAAGTGTTTATGCAGCTGAATTAACTGCAATTATTGAAACTGTTCTATGGATATTAGACAGTGAGTGTTATAGTAATTGTAAGTTTGCGATTTTCTCTGATTCATTGAGTGCTCTTACATCAATTAAGAGGTCTTACTGTCAGTCTAGACCTACTTTTTTAAATGATTTACTATATCACATTAGCAAATTAAATTCTAATCAAATAAGATTTATTTGGATCCCAAGTCACATTGATCTGTCAGGCAATGATAGAGCAGATAATTTGGCTAAAGAAGGTCTAACTATTGATCACATAAATTCTACTAATTATCTTGAACTTCAGGAAATTTTAACTTTAATAAAACTTTATATAGTAAATAAATGGCAACTAGAATATAGTAATGATAATAGAGGTCATTTTTATAAATCTATTTGTCCAATTGTTAGTACAGATATAAAATATTTTGAACCTTATAGGCATAAGGAAGTCCAAATTTCTAGATTGCGTTTAGGAGTGGCCAATACTAATCAAAGACTATTCGTTATAAAAAGACATTCTAACGGTTTATGTGATACCTGTCCGGTGAAGGAGACTATTCATCACCTATTACTTGATTGTAAAAAAAGAAGATATTTCTATGTTATTAAGAAATAAATGTCAATTGTATAAAGATGAAATGTCTTTAAAAACCCTTTTGACGGTAAATGTGTTTCAGAATGAAGTGTATAGGCTACTTTGTTTGATTACTAATGGGCGAATTTCGTGAATAGATATTTTAATTTTTGTTGCTGTGAGTAATTTTTCCCCTCTTCTTGTTGGTGTCAAATCTGTGGATATTTAATTACTCTTTTACTGGTGCTTTTTGCTTTTAGGATTGCGTATTGCATTATTATGATTTGCATAATTATTATAATAACAATCTTTTGCCTTAACTCTAGTTATATGTATGCGAGTTGGTTGATGAGGCGTATAATTAGATCTTAAGTATGTTTTATTATATAAGTAATAAAAATCTGATGTAAGTAAATTACATATATGGCATATTGTTCATTGAGTATCTATAACACTTTGTTTTAAGTATCACATGTTTAGTTTGGTTGCTGTATTGGAGTAAATATTACATTGCATCATAATGTAGTACTTCATATGTTGTAATAAGGAAAATGTAGTTGTTGTGTCTCATTGAACATGTTGAAAACAAACTTTAAGCAATTGTAATATGTTTGTATCAAATATTTTTTTTTATACTTAATGACACTTACGTTTGAGTGTATTGGATGCTTGAACAGTCTACGGGTAAAATGTCGACTTTGTGAATTACTTATATCATTTAAAGTTTGTGCTGTTTTTATCAAATTTTTATTCAAAAAAGTATAATGGTAAATAGTGAATGTTGTCACAAGATGCTAAACTGAAAATTAATAAAATATAAATCACTTAAAAGAGTACAAGTAGAATAAGAATCTAACGTCGTGATATTATTAAAATTAAATTTGTATCGAATCATTTAATCACAGTGTGTGTATCACAGAAAGTAGGCCTAACTGATGCATTACTTTATGTTGTTTAACATTGAATTTTGTGACATTGTAAGGATTTATTTTGACACCTTTAAATGGTGTCGTTTGGACGTTAAATTTCTCGTTTTCATTGTATGGTATAAACTTACATTGTGAATTGTCGTCAACGGCCTTTTATGTCATAAGGCGACGTTAAACCTTTGATTAATAATAATTGTGCACGTTTTAAACTCAAAGCTGCGTTACGATTATACAATACCGCCGGTGTGTAATGCACAAAGCATCAACCGATGGCACACCAAACCAGGTCGCAATGAGGCCAATATCCAGAAGATCAGTCGTCTAAGACAGATAGGACATAAGCGGACTGAGCAGAACGGCGTCCTATGACAGGAAAAGACAATCAAATGACGTCGTTGAATAATGACTGCTTTATTCAGTCTTGGGACGGGTACCACCACATGCAGGATTGCAGGTTTATGTCTGAGTTGCAACGAATTGGCTTTTATTATTAAGCATCAGTTTAACCTTCGCAGGACGGAGAGGGGTAAATAATTACCCCAGGGGTGTTTGAATGCTGATTGCGGAGCAACCGTTGGCAGTAATAATTTGACGTTCCATGTGTTTACAAGTTAATACCTCTGACATATTCTGACACCAAAGCCAAGAAAATGTCATGTTGGGGGAAGAAGATTTTTTAGCTCAAAGTGTCCTGGGGTAAAAATTTACCCCTCTTCGTCCTCGAAGTCGTTAATGAGAATAGTCTGTCAATATCACTTTCCAAGATGGCGGCCATCTCTTAGAGGTTAATTAGTATTGGCAGACTATTCTCACTACGGTAAATGGATTCCTTGACCCCGGAACTTTGAAAGTGAAGGGTTCATTTGTCATTGTAGCCTACATGTACCTCTGTTTTGAAATATGCATATTTCTGTGTTTGGCGGCCATCTTGGCCGCCATCTTGGAAAGTGGTATTGACAAACTATTCTCAATACGATAAATGGATTCCTTGACCTCGGAACTATGAAACTGGAGGGTTCGTTTGTCATTGTAGCATACCTATGAGCTGAAATATGCATATTTCTGCGTTTGGTGGCCATCTTGGCCGCCATCTTGGCCGCCATCTTGGCCGCCATCTTGGCCACCATCTTGGAAAGTGGTATTGACAGACTATTCTCACTACGATAAATGGATTCCTTGACCTCGGAACTATGAAATTGGAGGGTTCATTTGTCATTGTAGCATACATATGAGCTGAAATATGCATATTTTTGTGTTTGGCGGCCATATTGGCCGCCATCTTGGAAAATGGTATTGACAGACTATTCTCACTACGATTAATGGATTCCTTGACCTCGGAACTATGAAATTAGAGGGTTCATTTGTCATTGTAGCATACATATGAGCTGAAATATGCATATTTTTGTGTTTCACGGCCATCTTGGCCGCCATCTTAGAAAGTGGTATTGACAGACTCTTCTCACTACGATAAATGGATTCCTTGACCTCGGAACTATGAAATTGGAAGGTTCATTTGTCATTGTAGCTTACCTATGAGCGGAAATGTGCATATTTCTGTGTTTTGGCGGCCATCTTGGCCGCCATCTTGGAAAGTGGTATTGACAGACTATTCTCACTATTATAGATCGATTCCTTGACCTTAGAACTATTAGAATTGATATTTCATTTTTTATTGTACCTTACCTATGAGCTGATATATTAGAAATTGCTTTGGGGTAAAAAATTACCCCTCTTCGTCCTCCGTGTATCGTTAAATGTCTTCGTCCTGCGAAGGTTAAATTTTCGGTCTAACAGCCCTCACTATAGCCAACGCAGCTATTGTGAGTACACTGTCATTAGGAAGATCAAGGGAACTAATTCGTCTTATAACACCTGTGCACAATTATTTACATTGGCTTTCTCTTCAGCAAAGTATTTGTGTCATATTCTGGCTCATAGTTTATACAAAAATTGAATTCTAGATGCTAGATGTCGTAAATCCCTGACAAAGCGATGCTCTCCTTAGACACCTTTAATACGCCTGCAATCGATATTATAAATTAATAATAATTATTTAGCGTTCTGTCGTTATGTAATTATGTTTAGTAACTCGAAGGTGATGTCGACGTGAACGGTCTTGGGTGCCATCATATTTTTATGGGCAAGTTAAAAGACTATAAATTAACCTCCGTTTTACACCATAGACTGGTGGTTAACGTGCTGGAATTTTAAAGGAGAGGTCGGCGGGTCAAATATACGTTTTGATACTGCTTTTAAAATTACTATGGCTAAGGCAGACAGCGATTCTGATTATATGAAGACGTGCTATCGAAATTAACTTAATCAAAAAGTAACCAAACCTTATCATCAAATCCTTGACATTTAATCAGTATCGTGATCGAGAATCTTGTAGGGGTAAGTTAGGGTCGACGTCTACAGCTCTGTAGGTTGCTAGACAGCGTTAAACGCCGGACAATATAATGCTCTCCTTAGAAACCTTTATATAGATTACAATGGTCCTTCTAAATTCGTCAGCTTCGTTTTATCAATACGATAACCATCAAGAGCTGTAATATGCCAAAACTAATCTTTGTCGGCGGCAACGGCCTATGTTGTCATAAGCTGCCGTTAAACTGAGGACTCACTCACTCATCAATATAGAGGTCATTTTTATAAATAAAATAGAGGTCGATTTTATAAATCTATTTGCCCAATTGTTAGTACAGATATAAAATATTTCGAACCTTATAGGCATAAGGAAGTCCAAATTTCTAGATTACGTCTAGGAGTGGCCAATACTAATCAAAGACTATTCGTTATAAAAAGGCATTCTAACGGTTTATGTGATACCTGTCAAGTCAAGGAGACAATTCATCACCTCTTGATTGACTGTGTAAAAGAAGAGATTTCAGAATTACTTAGAAATAAATGTCAATTATATAAACACGAAATTTCCATTAAAACCCTTATGACGGTAAATTTATTTCAAAATGAAGTGTATAGGTTAGTTAAGATAATCAATAAAGGTAAAATTTTGTAATTAGATATTTTAAGTTTGTTCCTGTGAATAGTTTGGTTTCTTAGTTATAATTGTAAATATTTAATTAGTCTTTTATTAATGCACTTTTATATTTTTGAAGTAAATAACGCATTATTGTGATTCACAAGTTGTAACTGGATTATTATAGTTTAATTTAGGTTGTAGGCCTATGTGTACCTTTTAGTTACTAAAACACTCATAGATAACATCTTTTCAATTGTTAATTTTTAAATATGTTATGTCATATAACATTTATAATAAAATTCTGATGTTGGAAAATTATTAATGTTAATTATTGGTTAATGAATATCTATATTGCCATATTACTATTATGCAATGTTGTTGCAATGTTGGTTACAATGCTGGTTACTATTATTTAACTTTGGTTCTTCAGTATTACATATTACGGATGGTTTGGTTTGGTTGCTGTGTCGGAGTGGCTGCTGTGTTATATAATAATATTGCAGTACTGTGTTGCAGTGCTGTTTGCTGAAATATCCATGGATGACTTATTTTCGACTGTTGATTTTTGTTTAAAATATGTTATGTCATAATAATAAGAACCCGATGTTGGAAAATTATAAACATTACTTATTGGTTAATGAATATTCATATTACAATATTACTATCATTCAATTTTAGTTATTCAATATTGCATAATGATATGGCTTGGTTAATGTACATGAACAGTTTAAAGGAATACCTTAATCAATTGTAATACATGTATGCTTTGTTAGTTAATGAAATTTGTCAGGACATAATGATCACGTACAATATGAGATGAAATACTTTATGCTGCAAAAATATTGAATATTGGTGAAATTGTAAAGCTCTGTATCGACACCTTTGGTGGTGTTGTTCGGATGCTATAAGTTTCTTGTTCTGATTGTATTGTATATTTTCTGTATTGTCGTCAACGGCCTTTGATGTCATAAGACGACGTTAAACTACGGACAAATAAAAATAAATATCAATATATTTAACTCCGCCACTGATTGTACTCTGTCAGTGCCAGTCCCAAGCCTGGATAAAGGAGTAGGGCGGCGCTACTGATCTTTGTCATCACACAGTGTCGTTTGAAACTACTATCACCAGATCCACCAGTACGATCACATATGGAATGCACGATTAGGTCGACATTAACGGCGTTGGTATCCGCAAGGTTCAGCTAAGAAATGATACAAGCCATTTACACACCGCCACTACCATACGTGTGGTTGTGCCAGTCCGAAGCATGGAGGAAAGAGGAGGGCGGCGCTAATCGGCTTTGTTATAACGAAGTGTCTGTCGATAAACAGCAACTAACCAGTGTCATCATGCGTTATACCTTGTATTTGCGTGAGCTGTAGTGGTTAGAGTGGTGCACTGTCAACCGAAAGTTCAAGTGTTCAAATCCCGAAATGCCAGAAATTTCGTTCGAAATGTCTGCTCCAATTGCGCCCTCTAACCAACGCAGTTTTAGTGACTACACTGTTTGTAGGAAGATCAATGCGACTAATTCATCTTATAACCGATGTGCGTTATTCTTATGAAACATTGGACTCTAGCCAGCCACAATACTTCTGATCATTCCCTGTATCTGTTCGTTCTGCTCAGTCGCTTGTGTTGTTTCATAGTCAACTTAAAACTGGTTTCAAATTAGGATTGGATCCACAGTTTGTTTATTGTTATAAAACATTGGACTCTAGCCAGCCACAATACTTCTGATCATTCCCTGTATCTGTTCGTTCTGCTCAGTCGCTTGTGTTGTTTCATAGTCAACTTAAAACTGGTTTCAAATTAGGATTGGATCCACAGTTTGTTTATTGTTATAAAACATTGGACTCTAGCCAGCCACAATACTTCTGATCATTCCCTGTATCTGTTCGTTCTGCTCAGTAGGTTTTTTAATTGTTGAATTAAGACTTTTTCAAATTAAGAAAGAATCCAGAGTTTAGCGACATCCAATTGCTTATCCACAATGGGTTGCCTCTCTGTCTTCGGGGATTGATCTTCTGGAAGTTTACCTGATTGCGACATCGTTTTATAAACTGGTGCTATCGAAATTACATGACGAAATATTACATAGTTCACAGATAAGCCTGGATGTGGCTCGTTACGAAGAAGCCTCCTTTATAGTTATGAAGCATTTCATTTTTCGGATTCGTTACATCATTTTGTGGCCCTAAGGACCGATTACGTCGATCTTACCCTATGAATGTTGCTGAGATGGATTAAGGGCATTGGTTGAATTTATAGAATGGGAAGTATACGTGTTAAAGGTGTTTACGAAGCGCAAATGTATTATCCTTTATCTAGCGACAGTTAGGGATTGGCGCGCGAAGGATAATCGTAATATTTGTGTGCATTTATTAAGCACCGTTGTCTAATGATCAAGCATCAGTCTTGGGCGCTGACCAATTGAAAGTGAAGTATTTGCTCAGAGGGGAGTCAGCGCCAATACACAGTAAGTCGCTCAGAGGAGGAGGCTTGTACTCTGCGCGTTACAAGTGTAGCACTCAACCGTGTCCTACAAATCCCTGGTCAAAATCAATCGATTCGTTCAACGGAAACTGAACGAGCAGTGTCTCGACCTAGTGGCGGGCGCTGGATGTTGGCCCTTGACGTCCCATTGGACAACAGGGAAGATGATTAGATTAGAGATTTTGCATAACTAGTTTTACGGAGATCAGAACATAGTATACTAGACAAGGCCAGATAATAACAGATAATTTTGGTTGGACAAGATTATAAAGAGATTAGATGACTAGATTGCATGATTAGAGATTATATCATACATAATGAGGTCAAATTGGATAACATGATTAGTATAGATGAACAGATGGCATTAGCTATATAATATTTGCTATCACTCAGCGTCGTTAAACTGAAACTACTACCACACACTTAGATAAGATTCGATTATAATTATGATAATATCAAATGGTGATTAGATTACCTTGGCTTAGATCCGCGTAGCTTTACTCACATTTGTCAGGTTATGTGTGCATAATCATTCCGTATCTCCAGCCTCCACAGTCCGTCCGTGACCTTCGACCGAGAGTAGGGTCGACCGCGTAATTGCTATTATTACTATTATCATTGATATTATTATTTTTTTATTATTGTGCGTGTGTGTGTTTCCTTTTTAACGACTAGCTGTGTGGTAACAAAGACCATTAGCGTCGCCCTCCTCCTTTATCCAGGCTTGGGATTATTGTGCATTTTATTAAGGGCCATTATACAATAACCAAACGTGAACCAAAGGCGGTGTGTAATAGTGAGTGAATTACTTGTTCCCTTCACAGTTACCATCTTAGAGAAGGAGGTTCGAACCCTTACTTTCCGCATTATAAGGCAAGCGCTCTAACTAATTGGCTACCTGCGATGAAGATTATGGTGATGACGACGATGATGATGACGATAACGACAACGATGATGGTGATGATGAAAAACGGTAGCGATGTAGCTTTAATAAACGTCTATCACAAAAGTCTCGTTCATTGTTGAGCCTGACAAACTGCCAAAAGCGTTCAACGAGGAGTTGTTAAAAAAATAATTGTAGACATTTATAATTATAATTATTGCTTATCACCATAAAATTATGTGTGGCCGTCAACGGCTGTTAACGTCGAATTAACCATGCATGCAGCGATGGCTGCGGCACTCAAGCGATTAAACTCATTTCCTTTATTTATAGATTCCGTAGAATACATGTTAAAGGTGTGTAAGTTGAATACTGTCTTATGCATTGTTTAGCGTCATCTTGCGGCTGCCAAAGCCAAAGTCGTCAACCTTTAACTTAAATTCTAATTAGATATTAGATAAGATAATTATATTTCCATGCGTCGCTGTTAAAAGACGTTGTGTCATGAGATAGACAATTGATCAACGGCGCCCTCCTTGATCCAGAATTTCGACTGGCACTACCGTGGTATTCGCCAGTTGCCGATTTATTCTTTCGTGTACACGTAGTTTAAAGACACAGTGTCACAGCGTAAATGATCATCGTCGCCCTTATGATAGGCAGTTTTTCATTTGCTTATCGCCACTTTGTGACCCACAGGGTCGTTAACGTCGACTATAAATGGCAAACTGATCACTGTTTCATACTAGCAATAGTATTAGTAGTTTCCGGTTTAACGACACTGTGTGATAACAAAGATCATTAGGGTCGCCCCCTCCTTTATCGAGGCTTGGGACTAGCACTGCCAGATGTTTTTATCACTAGCGATAAAGCGCGTTTGCTGAATATTATAGCATCGCAAAATTCGTTTAAAAGGAGTTTTAGACGAGCACTGTTACTATTGCTTAGCGACATCCTTGGTTTTTACGCACGACGGATAATCATAATGAAATCTTCTTCTTTCTTCTTTTGGTTCTCTGCCTTGCTAGGCAGGTTCGTACGTCCAATTTCGCCATTCATCACGTTTTCTGGCTCTTTCCTTCAGTTTGCTGTAATCTTCCTCCAACATCCAGTCCAACAACATCATTCTCGGTCTTCCTCGTGTCTTCTTCCCCTCCATTCTTCCCTCAATTATAATTCTTAGAAGGGAATCTCCCCTCATGATGTGGCCCAACCATTTTCTTTGTCGGCTTCGTATTATCCCTATCATGGATCTTTTTTCGTCCACCATTTGTAGTATGTCTTCATTTGTCCTCCGATCCATCCAGCTGACTCTCTCCATTCTTCGCCATATCCACATCTCAAAGGCCTCCAGTCTTCTGATGTCTTCCTTCCTTAGCGTCCATGTCTCTGATCCCTCGCGTGATCGTTGTATATATGATCAATATTTTTCTGATCTTGTGGAAACAAACAGATAAAGTTTGCATTCTCTCTAATCGTCTGTCTCGGTAGTTTGAAATAATTTTGGGCGAGGTAGAAGCAGTCAACGTTGCTATGCCTTCCTCGGATGTAGTAGGTCTCGCATTTATTCTGCTTGATTAGCTGCAGATCGTCAAAGATCATTAGGTTCTTCTTCTCCGGCTTCAACTCTCTCGGGTCTGGTACGTCTTCAGCTGATTCGAAGAACTTGGTAGATATATCAGATTTCTCATTCAATTGTTTAGCCATTTCCTCAACTACAACTGCTGGTGAAATATCTTGTCTCATGATCTCGTCTTGGCAGTCGAATAACCCGATTATGGCTTGTTTAGGTAGCTTTTCTTCGAATGCTTTTTTCAGAATTTTATACTCTGGTTGAAAGAGAGACAGACCGAATATTTGTAAATTATCGTAATCTAACCACCCAGGTCTTAAAAGTAAGTTCAACAGTAATGTCGTCTTTCCACAACCAGATTTTCCAACGATTAACCCTCTTATACTTCTCGGTAAAAGAGGGTTATTGAATCTATTAGATGACGCGTCGTTCCACGATAAATTTTTAGCTTCCATTTTAAATATATCTGATTGTATTTAAAATGTATTGCGTAAAGTGTAAACGAAAAACGGAAACGAAAGATACCAGGAACGTCATCAGTAAAAATAATAGGCCTATGCTTCGAGGTGTATGCGTTGTATGTGGAACGACTAAAACTCAATTCGTGAAAGGAACTGCTTCGAATGGAGGAGATCTAGTTAGTTCTCTAAATTCAGTCACAAGCAACATCAAGTTACCTTGGGCTAAATTTCCGGGCGAGATGCATTTACCTGGTCACTCGTTTACGGGACCTGGAACTAGATTAGATTTGCGGTTGAATCCCGATGGCACTCCTAAAGAGTGGAGTAAGCCCGTTGACCGAGTCGATAATGCGGCTTATATTCACGATTTAGCTTACAATCAATACTCCGATACGGCTAATAGGAATGTAGCTGATAGAGTATGATTAATGCTTTGAATAATATTTCTAATCCGAGCTTACGAGAACGAATAGAGAGGAGTTTAGTTAAACCTATATTATCAGCAAAATCGAGTTTGGGATTAGGTTTAAAAAAGCTTAAAATGGACTGATGAACTAGCGGATGAATTACATAAACCTGTAGTAAGGAATTTTAGAAAACGGAAGGTGTACGTCGGTGGGATAGATAACATTTGGGCAGCTGATCTGATCGATATGCAGGCGTTCGCTAAAGATAACGATGGCGTGAAATATCTGTTATGCGTTATCGATCTATTTTCTAGATATGGTTGGATAATGCTATTACAAAATAAGAGCGGTGTATCTGTGTATGATGCTTTCACGAAAATATTTACGAGCAGCGGACGAAAACCCGTGAAACTCTGGGTTGATAAAGGAACAGAATTCTACAATAAACACGTAAAGTCTTTAGGGGTTGAGCTATATTCAACTGAAAATGAGGAGAAGTCTTGTGTAGTGGAACGTTGGAATAGGACGATGAAAGAAAAGATGTATAAATATTTTTCAGCTAACTCAACGAGAAGATATATAGATGTTTTAGATGAAATGGTTAGCATTTATAACAACGCTCGACATTCTTCCATTAAAATGACTCCCTCTAAGGCGAGTATGAAAGTTAATGAAAAGACTGTATTTATAAATTTATACGGTGATGAGATTTCAGAACCTATTAAGCCTATGTTCTCAGTAGGTGATAAAGTTAGAATAACGAAGAAAAAGACTACATTTGAAAAAGGATACACGGCGAGATGGTCTGAAGAGGTGTTTACTGTGTCTGAAGTTCAATACACAGATCCTCCAACCTATAAGATTAAAGATTATAACGGAGAAGAAATTCAGGGGTCATTCTACGAGCAAGAGCTACAGAAGACGACTCAAGAATTATTTAGAATCGAGAAGGTTATTAGGAAACGCGGAAAGAAATCGCTCGTAAAATGGCTTGGTTATCCCGAGTCCTTTAATTCGTGGGTTAATAATGAAGACTTAACGACCATGTGATAATTAATTATAA
This sequence comes from Aporrectodea caliginosa, assembly GCA_020284085.1. Taxonomy (NCBI): domain Eukaryota; kingdom Metazoa; phylum Annelida; class Clitellata; order Crassiclitellata; family Lumbricidae; genus Aporrectodea; species Aporrectodea caliginosa. The sequence goes on along the minus strand of JACEVL010000224.1, from coordinate 583,454 downwards.
CGTACCTTTAGCACCAGCTCGCAGTGGCTGCTTAAGACGACGATGAAAACATTACTCCTGTGAAATGTTTTCCATCTAGCTAAACATATGAAATCGCGTTGAGAACGAAGACGATTATGACGGTGTCGACCGCTAGATGCCTAATATATTATATCGCTTGCATCCAAACAGCATCTAGCGGTCGATGAATGCACGCCTGTTGAACATTTTATAAATCTCTTAACGAAATTCATGAATGCGTCGCTGTTTGGATGCTGTTTTTAATTACAACGAGCAAACAGAATCAGGAACGAAAACTATACATACACGATAGCATGTGGATGGATGGATGGATGTATGGATGTATGGATGTATGGATGGATGGATGGATGGATGGATGGATGGATGGAGCATAATTCTATTAGAACAGCTAGTCATTGTTGGTTATAAATAATGCCGCTGGCAATCCAAGCGTCTCGTTACATAGCTCAATTGTTCGTCTCCTCGCGACGGAGAGACATAAGCCATATTGTTCATTAATTAATGCCAGCTATGATGGGTGTATTACGAATAGTGTCGACTACGCCTACGGTGATGACAACGACGACGATGGTGATGACAACGACGTCGATGGTATTACCCTAACTATTAAGCGATAACTCATCATACGATACTGTGGTAATTGTCCCTAACCATTACGCGATGAGTCGGCGGCGCGTGATCTTATCGAAACTGTTGGAAATGCTGCCTCGCTGGAAACTTTAGGAAAACGCGGATGACTCAACAGCGCGTGCGAGCTTATCGAAACCGCGGGGAATTCCTATAGTTTCATACTGATGCGGCTGTTTAAGACGACACGTGTTAACTGTTTTCCATCTAGCTGATCACTGAACTCGCTTTCTCAGCGGACACGAATAGAACGATATACGCTACATACAAACGACTCTTAACAGTCGATGTTCGCAACATTGAAGGCCTATGAGGTTAGTTTTATAAATCTCTTAACGGAATTCTATATTCGTTGTGAAACAAAACAAAACAAAAGAACTTGTTATGGTTGGATGGATGGAAGGACGATTGAATGGATGAATAGATGCCTGGATGGATAAATAGCTTATTGCCTAGGACGAAGCGGTATCTAAGACTGTTTTTTTAATTTCATTAGTGTTGGATGTGTGTTATGGCGTTTGTATGAACAGGCATATATATTAGCGACAACTACTATATGATGACGACGACAAAACACGGGTCTATGTTGAATGAAGGGCACGTATAGACCCTAGCAGACGAACAGAATGAAGGATGGAATGAAGGCAGACGAACGGATAGGAAGACGAAGAGACGTACATTTCAATTAACGCCGAACGTATAAGAGGCCCATTGTTCTATTCTTGTCACGCGCCGAGATGAAATATCGCCTGAGGGTTGAACGAACACATGTTGCTAGATTTTTTGCCCGCTTACTAGTTCTGTAGGCGCTTATAGGTTCGTTCACGAGGGGGTCTGACCTATTACGCAATACGTAAAATATAACTTAGGTTATTGCGTAATATTCCAGATATTTACGCGGATGACTCAGGATCGATAACATAGGGATTTCCGGCAGTTTCAAGAAACGCCTACGATTATTAATAACTTTGGTTATTGCGCAATACGTAAAATGTAACATAGGTTACAGGAAAGTGACATTTATTTATGTAGCGCGAATATTCTTTATTTGACTACCAGCAAACGCACAGTAGCTTACAGAAGAAATAAATATTACCAACATTTAATCAAATAACATTCTCATAATAAAACTTCATTTTGCAAAGGCATCAATTCTAGGTAGGATGAGATCATGTGGGTTGAGCTACTAGTTATACTCTGGTGACGACTTGGCCATTAATACACTTAGCTATATAAGTTCTTATATTAGATCGTACTAGATTACGAAAGGTAAAGTGCATTGGCCCTCTAGGAATATTAAAGAAGCTCAACGCTAACGTTTCTGTAGTTAAACTTTATCAAATGACGGATGTCATTAGACACCTTTAAAACATGTTCAGATGGGGCAATAAATAAAGAAATTTCACATTTATTTGGTACGTGAACAGTCGATATATTGAATTACAGTGTTTGCACGTCCTAGGACGGTATTTTAAGCGAGCTATGGCGGGCCACTCAAAAGTAGCCCTTTCCACCACCATCTCTTCTCTCCTTTTTCCCTTTTCCTTTCCCCTCTTCCTTCCATTCCACTTACCTTCAGTTATCCCTTCCAGTTCCCCTTCCAACCACCCTGCCCTCCCCTATCCATCCCTTCCCTCCACATCCCTACCCATCCCCTTCCCTTCCTCTCTTCCCCCTTCCCAATCCCTTCCTATTCCCCGCCACCTCCCACTCCCTATGTCCTCCCCTACCACTTACCCTCCCTCCCCAACCATCCCCTTAACTCCAACCCGGACTCCTCTCCTCATCCATTTACCGAATCGATGAGTTACCCTCGCAAGGAAGAGTCCAATCCGTGGCAAAGAGAAACAGAAATGCGAGCAGCCATCTGGCGAATGACGCAGTGAGAAAAAGGTAACGCTACAAACACAGTGGGCGTAAATAAATTGATGGCGAATGTCATTAGACACCTTTGAAACATGTTAATCTGTCATTATAAATAAACATTCTTTCGCTTTTTGATGTTCCCAAACTTTCGAGTCATTACATTACTTAACGTCAACAATAGCCTTTGTTGCCGTAAACATGTTATTAAATTGTGGGAATCCGTATGTCACAGATGAACTGCACTCGTTACCTATGCAATGACGCGTTCTGTTTAAGATCCTAATTCTGATGGGGTGTTTTAGTTGCCAGGGAGGGTGGGACTCTTCTTCTAATCCATTTATATACTGTAGTTTCATGGTAATTATTTTGTTTTGTTTCTGGGAACAATAAATTGATTTGATCGATTGATTGAGCTAGGTAACTTAAAAGACGCTAGGATCAGGTATTGTGACTTGTGACAACGCTAACGTTTAACGCGGCCACTGACCGTACTCTGTCAGTGCCAGGCTCAAGCTTGGATAATGGAGGAGGGCGAAGCTAATGGTCTTTGTTACCACACAGTGGTCGCTAAACAGCAAACAAGAAACGCTAGCGTTTGTATGGTTAAACTCTACCAAATGACGGATGTTATAACACACCTTCAAAACACGTTCCGATGGGGCAATAAATACAGAAATTTTGCCAATTGATTTAATCTTTCAGCAAAGGTGATCAAATGACAGTCGTTAAATTAGGCTAAACTAGATGTTTGCCCGTCCTAGGACGGTGAATTATAGCGAGCTATGGCGGGGCACTCAAAATAAGCCCTCGTTTTCCCATCCCATTTCCTCTCCCCTCTCTTTCCCAGGTGCCCTTCCCCTCACCCTGCCCTCCCCTTTCCATCCCTTCCACATCCCCTACCCTCCCTTTCCACTTCCATCTTCCCCTTCCATCAGGACTCACGAAATTTTATATCTCGTATGTTATTCTTGAACTCTTACTAAGCTATTATTACTTCATACTATAATAATTATCTAGGCCGTTAACGTCATTATAATAAATTATTATAGTGCTTGTCTCTGATTGCCATCGTTACAATTGAACTTTTGGACTCAGTAGTTTTCAAAAAATCTTTTACTTATACGGTGGAATTAAAGTAAAAAGAGGTGTCTAAAATCTATTTTCTTATGTTCAACATCCGGGCTACTATTCGCCCGTCTGACTGTCATACGATATGAACAGAAAAGGAAGAGATTTTCCATAGGGAGCTTTTAGCTACCAATTGAAAAGGCGCAATCTCCCCGGACCAGTGAAATTGTCTTCAAGCGCTAGAGTTCGTTTCACATCCAAGCCGAAATTATACCACTCAGAATTAACAGTTAAACACCTTCACAACGTTTGCGCAATTTTTTATGAATAAAGGAACATATATGACATCTTAGATAAATTCAACAGCTGTAATATGCCAACAAAAAAATCTTTGTCTGCGGCAACGGCCTATGTTGTCATAAGCTGCCGTTAAACTGTGGACACACACACACACACACATCTTAGATGTTTAACTCCGGCACTTCTCGTACTCAGTCTGGCAGTGCCAGTCCCAAGCTTGGAGAAGGGAGGAGGTCTACGCTTATCACCTTTGTTATGACAGAGCGTCGTTAAACAGCAAATAACTAAAGCTAAACTCGGCCACAGCAATTCCGAAAAAAACAAGTTCCAGGACTAAGCATAATTATTTCCATATATTTCAACATATTGCAAATTGTTCAAAAGTCTTGGAATAATATTATGCATCACATCTTTTGTCATTTTGTCATCACTTTACAAATCGATGATATCAAGAATATCAATGTATGTGACTCAAAGTATACCGAATTTGGAAGGTAATAAGAGATTTAGCGAAACTGAAGTATAAATAGCTTGGAAAATTTATTTATAATGCGTAGAAAAAACTATTTAAAGGTGTCTAAGCTTCGCATCTGCCAGAAGGTGGTACAAATAGTAGTAATCCTTAGTTTAACGACATTCTATTTGCTACAAGGGCCGTTGGCGTAAAGATATTGAATAAGAAATAAATAAAGAAATAAAACTGAACAAACGTTCTATCAGCGTCCGTATACTCTTTTAGTGCCAGTCAAAAAGAATGGGTAAACGAGGAGGGCGAAGCTCACCATTTAATTATTTTCAGAACAATCAACCATCACTGGTCTCTCTGGCAACTGGACTCGCATCTCTACTGGACATCGCTGTAGACCACAAACTTCATTCATTAACATTTAATTGTCATTAATTATCAGGCTGAATGTTCAAGATCAACATTAACCCTTCAACTTCGAACCTATTCTACCATTGTATGCTCGGCCATCTTCAAATTTCATAAGTCAATGCGGTACAGTCTGTGAAGCATTTCTGGAAATAAAACTGTTAAACGTGTATTTTAGACACCTTTAAATCTTATGTTTCCTAAGCAATAAATAACTTGTCGTTTAAGTTTTCATAATTCATTGCCCCCACTTTTTCTAGAACTTCGCCACTAACTTAACCGTAGTAGGTTCAATGACGCTAATCATCTTTGTTATTACAGAGGTCGTTAAACACACTTGCAGATAAAAGCCAGAGATATCTATAAGCTATTTTTAGCTCAACCAATCACGCTTCTTGAAATCGCCACCAATCACAGAAGAGAACTTATTTGTACATGTTGGTGTACAGAGTGAATTATTATTATTAAACTGTCATTTATAGCGCGCCTAAATAAAAAGAATCTTGCACAAAAGCGCGTAACAGGAAAGTCTAGTCATAATAAATCTTGAACAAATAAGTCTTGAGGTTCTTTTTGAAGAGCGTTAATGTTGAAGATCTGCCAATAAAGTCCGGCAGTTTATTCCATTAAGCTGTTTAGCCTTTATCAAATATGAAATAAAACTAGGGTTGCCACCTCCTAAGGATACGAATCCGGGAGATTCGAGCAATTCTGTTAACATTTGCAATTGTGGTGGTGTTTAACCACAGAATAGATAAAGCGTAGCTACGCTTTATCTATTCTGTGGTTTAACGCATGGGAGCTCATATCGAAATACGGGAGATCCCGCCCAATCCGGGAGAGGTGGCAACCCTAAATAAAACTATGAAACAGACGAAAAATATGTTATAATAATAATAATAATGTTACCTAAAAATTACAACTTACAAATCCATGCTCCATAGCTTAACATTCTTATTAGTCAATATAACTTTAAAAAATTAATTTTAACAGAGTTGCTAATCGGGACTTACTCAACTAGCGAATGTACACATAAGTTCTCGTCTGTGATTGGTGGCGTTTTCAAGAAGCGTGATTGGTTGAGCTAAAAATAGCTTGTAAATATCTTTGGCTTTTATCTGCAAGTGTTAAACACCAACTAAGCAACCAACCTATGCATATAATTTCTACTACATATAATCTTAATTCGTCACTTTCGTATCATCGCGTGTTTGTGTGTCCACAGTTTAACGGCAGCTTACGACATCATAGGCCGTTGCCGCCGACACAGATTAGTTTTTGGCATATTACAGTATCATCGCGTGTGTGTTTCCTTTTAACGACTAGCTGTGTGGTAACAAAGACCATTAGCGTCGCCCTCCTCCTTTATCCAGGCTTGGGACTGGCACTGTCAGAAAGCGAACAGTGGCGGAGTTTGTATCATCGCGTGAACCAGGGCCTATTTTAAAGAATTTTTCACCAAGCACGTCCCCCCCCTAAGAAAAAATTGTGAAATTGCAAATGCCTGTTTATTAATAACTAAATGCTTTAGCACATCTATCACACTTGTAAGGTCTTTCTCCAGTATGAGTTTGATTATGCGTTTCTAGCTTATATTAATAAGTAAATGGTTTAGCACATCTATCACACTTGTAAGGTCTCTCTCCAGTATGAGTTAGATTATGAAAATTTTCAAATTAGCTGAAAACTTGAAATGAGTCAAACGACATGATAATTTGATATTGAATTTGATAACATTCCAATTTTTGCATGAACCAAATAGTTTCTTATACAATTCTAACACTGTCATTATAATTATTAGTTACGAAATGGACGACACATGTCTTAACAGTATCATTGATCATGGGTCAAATCTTCAAGACAAAGGCAAAGTTTATAGCTAAGCTAACAGACTAACAGTTACTGGCGCCGTCTTGCGGCTGGTCAGTTTGAGTCGCAGTCAGATAATTAAAACACGTCCTTGAACCATTCCTGGGATTTGGCCTTCACAGTTGGTCGCGAACGTCGGTTACAAGCTTGTAACCATGCTCGCAGTGCTGGGCGTACATCAAATTTTGATGTAACCGGCATATTCATTCGGACATGTAAATGTGCATCAACTGTCTCTGCATTGAGGCTGCTTCTATCATCATCCTTCATGAGATTGTATGCACTAACAAGTCTCTCCACGTCACATGAATGAGGCTTTGCTGCGAGTAGTCTGGCGACAGCTACAGAAACAGAACGCCAGTCTGCATTAGTCAGACTGATCTTAAGGAAATCCTGCAATGTGCTTGTGTTGGACATCTGCGCTTTCTTTGCAGCGTTCACCAGCTCTCCGTAGCTACTGTAGAAGTCACGCTTCGCAAAGTCTGATGCGAGGCCAGTGTACACCCGTTCAATGTCTTCATCAGATGCATTGCCGTTCAGAAGCATTGGTGGAGAAAGCGCCTGAAACTCCAGTGCATAGCGAAGATCACTGGCACCTTTGTCAGTTCCGAGTCGACTGGTCAGAAAGTTGCACAGCGAACAAATAATCTCAGTCTTGATGGCATACACATCGCGACCGCAACTGCTAACGAGAGAGTGCTCTCTCTTACAGTGCCTTAATTGGACGACTGTGAGCTTAACAGTGTCGTAACTCTTGATAACTTCATCGGCTTGTTCCTCATTCCCTGTAATTGTTACTTTCTCCTCATATCCACCTGGGTGCGGACGCTGTAATAATTTCCTTAGGTCCTCCACACATTTATCACGATCACTTTCGACGTCAAACAGAGTCACTTGGTTGCCCTGCAACTTCTTCTGAAATCTAGAGTAGATGTACAGCGCGTCACACAAGATCGCTGCAATGTGAACAGTGTCAGCATTAATCCACTTCTTCAGCATGCCATATTCTTCAGCGTCTTTCAGGGAGAAAGTCTGCAGATGTCGCATCATCGGTCTGTAGTTGTCCAGAATGGATGACAGAAGACTGTTAGAATATTGTGTGAATCTTATGTCGATTACTGATGGATACTGTCTGACTGTGACGCCAAGTTCTTCCGCATGCTTCTTGAATTCCTTTGTTCTACATGCTGAACTGTTATAGAAACGCGTAACTGCTTTACAGTCATCTATAACACGCCGTGCTTCAGGAACACCTGTAGTCATGTCTTTGAACACTAACTGAGAACGGTGAACACTGCACCATATTTTGAGGAGAGGGCTAGGGCCCTTACATGGACTTGACGTGTCCTTAGTGGTGTTGTCTTTGCGTTCTTGCTCGAGCAGTGTCCATAGCGAATGATGTCTTCCAGTATTTTCTGACGCGCCGTCTGTGACAATAGAGGTTGTTTGCTTAAATATCTCTGGCCATGTTGCTCCACACTTTGCAGACGCCTTCCTGAGTGCCTCCAATAACCCCTCGCTACCTCGCTTCTCGCTTTCAGCCAAGCCCATGTACCAAGTCTCCATGTCTCCAACCGCCGTTACAACCTGCGCCATAACATGCTTGTTGTCTATTCGCTGCTTGTCAACAGCACCATCAACTCTGAGAGAAAGCGCAAGGATATCTTTAAATCGGAGTGCAAATGCCTTACGGTCCGTTTCTGCGATTGTCAGTAGCATGTCGCGATGGCTTGCAGGAGTGACATACTGTAGATCTGTGTCAGTAGGAGAAAACGGAATTTCAGGGTTGTTCAAGTCTAATCTTTCAGCCATCAATGACGCCACGTATCTAGCTGGAAATGACCACGCAGATAGTGTCCCGCGTTTGGCATCCATGTATACCTTAATCATGATTCTTGCTATCTTTTGTTCCAATGCAGTGTTAGCAAATCGCAGTTGTTTCTCCAACACAGTTTCTCCCTCATGTATCCGACCCTCGGCAAGAGCCTTCTGTTGTCGACTACGTGTCAAACAAGCATTGTGTACTGTCGATCCACAGTGTTCATCATACATCTGCTGCCTGAACACTGCACCATTTGCAGTGCATATGGCTGGGATCCTTTGACAGTGGATCTTCACCAGATCAGGATGTGCACAACAGATTTTGCAATGCACAATCCTCCTTCTACCAGACCCACCACGAGCTTCACTTCTGTACTCTGCCCAATGCTCAGCCTCAACCTTCTGTTTGCGTCCTGACTGATTTTTGCTTGACTGTACAACCCCTTGAAATTCAATTGCCTCGTGAACCTTTTCCTCAAACTCATCGACTTTCACATCCACCGGTTTACTTCCAGCTGGAGATAGCGAAGCTGTCACACTTATGGTTGACGCTGAACATGTTAACTGTGCGGATGTGCTTGACTGCTCTTCGGTTGTGGTACTATTACTAGCTGCAGTACTTGTTGAAATTGAATGACCAGTGCCACATTCGTCATCAGAAATGTTTGTGTCTGATTCCGCTGTGTGTTGACTATTCTGTTTTTCAATACTTACATAGTGATTTGTGCCAACCAACCCCAGATATATAGCGTAAGACTCAGTCTCACATGACGATGCTTGAGATGAGGTAGGTAATGTTGCCATATCAATACGCTGTTCCCCCTCCACAGTTAAAATGATGATAGGTCGTCGATACAGATTGACTGCTACAGAAAGAATTACACCATCACCCCATGTGCCACATTTCTTCATGTTGTCGATATATACTTGCAATTCCTGCTCTGTCATAGCTCCACTGTCCAAGATCATCTGCGACTGTGAGTGCGACTGCAGACATTCAACCAGTTCCATGCGTACATCATGAGCAGTTGTCGCTGTCGCTGAGCTTCCGCGTCCAAGCTGAGTCAACTGTCTGGCGAGTGAACTAAATAAACAGTTTCCATCTGCAGCCACATTGACAACCATCATATTCCTCTGTGCAGCTAATGATTTCAACTTATCCATTTCCGTCAACTGTCTCGGCTCAAACGAATCTGAAATTGCAAAGTACACAAGTATGCCAAAGAATGTTAGATGGTCGAAAAAATGACACCCACTTTAAAGAACTTGCTTATGCTATAACTCTTACTAAACTACTATTATTGTAGGCTATATATCAGATGCTAGTAGCTTATATCTATTCATAATTACATATCTTCAATGATGACACAGAGTCACGGAAGTCCTGAGGGAGACTGAGGGAGACCTTTACCTTTAATATAATACTATATGACAATAATGATATAGACTGTTTGACAGGTCACTTGGTACAGTTCATCATTTACTTAGCTACATTTATCAATGTAATCGTTTCTTAATTTTTAAGTTAACATACTGCAACAATTTATAATTTTACAGCTGTGTTGAGGACCAAAGCAACTAACCTGCGTGCGCGTTCCTCTTCGTCATTCGTTTAAACATGGCCTGTATGTCGTTTCCAGGTGACGACGCAACCCGTTTTTTACTCATCGTGAAATTCGCAAATGAATGAACTAAAACAACTGAACTGACCGAAAGGCCTAATAGTCCTAATATCGTAATAATAAATGTCAATAAACAATTATGAATTATAACGAAAACTCAACTGTAGCCTAAATATTATTTTTACATCAGTCACAAAATTGCGCGTCCCGTTCTCTCGGTGCTGTTTGTAAACAAGTTTAACGCGCTGCATGACGTCATGAGCCCAAATAGATGTATGGAACGCCGTTCGAACTTTCCTAAAAAAATAAAATATATTGGCGGTGTTTTTTAAAACAACTTTAAACAAGTTCAGTAAGTGCCGTGCCAGGCGTGCCTGAGCGATCAAGCACGGACCGTCAATTCCTCAGGCACGTTTTTGTAATCTCAAAGCACGGACGTGCCTGTCGGCACGTTAAAATAGGCCCTGGCGTGAACGAAAGTGACAAATATATAGCGTGGAGAAAAGCTATTTAAAGGTTTCCAAGTTTCGCATCTGCCAGAAGGTGACAAAATAGTAGTAATCCATTGTTTAACGACATTCTGTAGCTAAAAGGCAGTTGATGTAAATATATTATTTCACCGTAAAACGTTGTGTATAAAATTAAGTTGAATGTTTTAAGGTTAACATCAGTTATCCCGTCCTGAACACAAAGGAACCGGAACGCCGGCTTCAAGCGCCATGTTAATGTAGGCAAATACTGGATGAATAATAACGAAATTTTCCTCTTAAAACAGAACCGGAACGTCGCTCCGGTGCATTTCGGTCCCAACCGATCTATGGTTAGCATTAACCCTTTAACTTTGTACCCATTGTATGCTCAGCCAATGTCAGCCATCCTAAACGTATTTTAAGACTCCTTTTTTTTGGGGGGCGTGGCGCATTGGATAACATCTGGCGCAGAGACCGAGAGGTACCGAGTTCGAGCCCCCGTTGGGCGGATGTGCTTTGTAGGCTGCTATTAGCGCCGCTGTATTGCAGGCTATCTGTTCTGTTAGTAGTTAAGATTTAAATTGCATGACATGTAAATGTACAGCGCAGTGCGTTTGTCAGGCGCTTATTAAAGAAAAGATAATATTTTTTTATTTTTTAAAATTGTATGTTTCCGAAGCAATAAATAATAACTTCTCGACTTCAACTGTTTAATTTTTGTTTCAATTCAATCTGTATTGTAAAACTTCGCCACTGCCTTACCATTCTGATCCCTGGTTAACATTAACCCTTTACCTTTCGACCCATTTTATGCTCAGCCATCTTCAATTCTCATAAGTCAATACGGAAGTATCCATGAAGCCATTTCTGGCAATTAAACTCTATAATCAACGTATTTTTAGACACCTTTAAATCGCATGCTTCAAGAGCTATAAATATGTTTCCGGCTTAAACTGTTTAATAGATGTCACTTCTGGCATGCAATCGTGATTGTAAAACTTCCTGTGGTAATGCCAAATATCCGGACGACGCTAATACGAAGTGTCGTTAAACAACAACTTACCAATCAAACTATGCATATATTTTTTTACTAAACAAACAAACACACACACATAGAATATATAACAGCAACCAACAAACGCATCTTTGGGTCGAATGAACTTTAATATGATACACCGTCGTCAAATAATTATCTACATGGAGACAAGATGGCGGTTGAGTGAAAATCGTTAAAGCCGACTGTTCGTTAAAAGCGAGTAAAAATGGACTAAATGGGAAAATAAACAACTTTCGTCACATAAATATTAAATAGCAAGAGTTGGTGAACTATATGCGTAAAAAGAAAATGAGCGGTTTAATGCGATAAGGGAAGTTAATACTGGCGAAGCACAACTCGGCAACTGCGACACAACGGGCGTGACGGCTGCGAACCTGACCTTCACAACTTTCGTCACATAAATATCAAATAGCAAGAAATGGCCAACTACATGCGTAAATAGGAATTGACTTTCTGCTTCGACATTCACCTTACCAAGTGGGTTTTCTTCTACCGTGTGGTAATATAGAGCTGGTCAACATTTACCGATAGTTTTGCGATTTGACTCATTCTGCGCCATTCGGCTACGTTCACAACTGAATCATGTCGAAAAAACCGAATAAACTTGAGGATCTTAACGAAATGCTCATGGATGAAAAAATTCTGAACAATTTGATGACACGCTTAACCCCTTTACTGGAAACCATGGTAAAGCAAATGACTGTTGAGGTAAAAAGTGAACTAACTGCTACACTAACAAAACATATGGAACAGATTACCTCAGATGCCTTCTCTAAAAGCAATGAACAAATTTCTGAGATAAAAGCAAAGCTTAAACTGGTCGAAGACAAAAACTCTTCTCTTCAGCATAAAATGGAAGACATTGAGAGGTATGAACGACTCTCCAACCTAATCTTCTATGGGATACCAGATTCTCCTCAATCTGATGTACTTGCTGGAGCAAACTCTCAGCCAAAACCGGGTTCTGAGACAGAAAACTTACTATCTACTACCATTATTCAAATCTGTAGGGATAAACTAAACATTGAGATTACCGATCAAGACATCTCAAGAGTTCATCGACTGCCAGGCTCCAACAAACTACCGTGCAAACCAGTTATTGCCAGGTTTGTTTCTAGGAGAGTTCGGGATGGGATCTTTCACGCAAGGAAATTGCTTCGATTTAACCATACCTCCGCCCTCACTAAACAACAAGCAAGGGAGCAGCTCTACATAAATGAGCATCTGACGAAATCCGCAGCCCAGATATACGCAAGAACAAGAAAGCTGTTGAGGGAAAAACTCATCACAACTACATGGACGTCTGGTGGAATAGTGTATGTTAAAGCAACAATGGCACCCAGCGAGGCTCCCCAGAAGATTCTCAACATTGAAGACCTCGACAAGTACGAAGATTCTTAAAATATGATCAGAGCCTCCAGGAAACCTGTCTACCTGGAAACAAGATTGGAACTAGAAAGAACAATGTCACCTTAACTCCATTGCATCCTAACTTCATAAGAAATGATGATAACATGAAAGGACCTCACCTCAACCTCACTGATAACAACCGGACAGAATCTCACCTCAACTATACCGCATCTTGCATCTTCATGAAAACAGACATTAACCAGTAAAAAGTAACAAACCCACTTCATCCTCACTGCAACCTAGTTTCATGATGAACTGATCTCATGAAGAACTGATGATAACCAGAAAAAACCTTCCGTCAACCACGTCGCAGCCTAACCTCGTATGACTGATGATAACCAGAAAGAACCTTACCTTAACCACACCGCATCTTAGCCTTGTAAAACTGATGATAACCAGAAAGAACCTTACCTTAACCACATCGCATTTTAGCCTTGTAAAACTGATGATAACCAGAAAGAACCTTACCTCAACCACACCGCATCCTCGTATGACTGATGATAACCAGAAAGAACCTTACCTCAACCACACCGCATCCTACCTCGTATGACTGATGATAACCAGAAAGAACCTTACCTCAACCACATCGCATCCTACCTCGTATGACTGATGATAACCAGAAAGAACCTTACCTCAACCACACCGCATCCTACCTCGTATGATTGATGATAACCAGAAAGAACCTTACCTTAACTACACCGCATCCTCGTATGACTGATGATAACCAGAAAGAACCTTACCTCAACCACACTGCATCCTACCTCGTATGACTGATGATAACCAGAAAGAACCTTACCTCAACTACATCGCATCCTCGTATGACTGATGATAACCAGAAAGAACCTTACCTCAACCACACCGCATCCTACCTCGTATGACTGATGATAACCAGAAAGAACCTTACCTCAACCACACTGCATCCTACCTCCCAATGACTGATGATAACCAGAAAGAACCTTACCTCAACTACATCGCATCCTCGTATGACTGATGATAACCAGAAAGAACCTTACCTCAACCACACCGCATCCTACCTCGTATTACTGATGATAACCAGAAAGAACCTTACCTCAACTACATCGCATCCTCGTATGACTGATGATAACCAGAAAGAACCTTACCTCAACCACACCGCATCCTACCTCGTATTACTGATGATAACCAGAAAGAACCTTACCTCAACCACACCGCATCCTACCTCGTATGACTGATGATAACTAGAAAGAACCCTCCCTTCAACCACACCGCATCCTACCTAAGAACGAGAGATGACTCATCAATAAACGATCACTTTTCATTTGTCAGCAGGTACATTCTTCAGTATCATCTCATTCCTCACAACTTCTGGGCCTAACTTGCTGCATTCGAACTGCTTTAAGGTTAGCCTGTAGGCTCAAACTAGCATCATGATTGGGGCAATGAGGATGGTTTGAGTATAAATGATTGTAATGCTAAATAACACTAAAATCTGGCCTCTGTCTTTAAAGGTTGTTTTATGAGAAAACCGATTGACATGGATATATAAAACATGAATGTTCCCATGAAATGTCAAACTTGATACACAGAAGACTTCTTGCAGTTGGATTAATGCATAGCCATTAAGAAAGCCTCACCACTCCCACCTGCTAGTATGCATGGTCTAATAATTAATCAACATAACAACAATTGTATTAGGAGTCCTGTACTAAACTATTCTCTCTTACCTGAGGATGACATTGGCGGGTGAATTGACTTGGCACAGTTGATCAAGGACTCATTACTCGTGATAAAACCTCAGCACTAAGGAAGTTAGAATATACTAAAATTGTTGAAGGGACTTGTCATATCACCTTAACTCTCCTTATCTGCCTCTATTGCTATACTTTCTTAACTTACTTAACAATTACATTTGAGTTTTTTGGCTACCTTCAAGTTTTGAACTGGATGTAGAAGATAAACTTACTACATTATATGAGATTGATTTATAATGTTGCATTTGAAGTATACATTGTTGATATTATATGACTACGCATAAGGTTACTCATAATGTTGAGGTGCAAGATATAACATATGTGATTCGAAGTTGACTCATAGTGCTGAACTGCATTCTTCTCCTGTTGAGGCTGCTGGACATAATTATTGAAGTATACACTGTTGATACTATATATAACTCTACATAAGATTTACTTATAATGTTGAGGTGCAAGTTATAACATATGTGATTCGAAGTTGACTCATAGTACTGAACTGCATTCTTCTCCTGTTCAGGCTGCTGGACATATTGCCTAAGTTAGGAGCTATGAAAGAGTCTATACTGGATATTGGACATGGTGTTTAAGATAGACTGTCAACTGTGGAATTATGAAGGTGTCTATGTGCGGTGCAATTCAATTCGATTCTCTTTTTTTAATGATTATTTCACTTTTCTTCTTTTTTCCTCTCCGTCTACTGAACTGCTGATGATCTTTGATGATGAGCGTGTGACACGTGAATGCAGAGCTGAACAAAAGCACAAGTTTAGTATAAGAAGGTTATTTATAAAGCATATTATATATAATATTGCACCTTAAGTTTTCGGGTCGACAAACCTCGGCACACTTTCAGTTAGCTAGTTTGTTGGGTTGAGAACCACTATTGTTTTTATTCGCAGACCGCATTATGCTAATAACTTCATGTGGCAATGTTGAGCAAATAGTTATATAGCCTGAGGTGCTAACATGTTCTGTTATGTTGAACTAAGAAACTGGTATAAGAAAACTACTTAAACAGCACATGATATACATTGTGTACTTAAGTTAAAGTGGACAAATTTGGCTCGTTTTTTTCTCTTCAGTTGGTTGGATTATGAACTACCACTGAACTTTTATTTGTGGACTTTGGTACTGACAATCTTTTTCTTTTTTTTATATTTTTTATTAGATTTACATTTTTCTTGCTGATAAAATAACATGAATACTTTTGTGCAAAGCACTGAAATAAACCCTTGCTGCGTGTGCTCGTCCAATATAAATCAGAGAGAAGAGACTGGAACCTATAACATCCATGGGAGAACCCATAATCTATCCTGCCCTATCCATAAGACCCTGCAAAACTCACGAGACCAGAACTATGAATGTGTTAATACAAATCAGACAGCCAGTGTTATCACTGATACATCCCTAACGGAGTCTGATTCTGATACTTCTATACTAACAGATACCACATATAGCAAATTTCCAACACTCCAACTATATAAAACAGAGGAATCCAATAAATATCTAATTAATAACAGCGACCTAGATCCTGACCAGAATTACTTCTCTGACTTAATAAAGGAAAGTAAGTACTATGGACTGTCCCAACTCTCCCAACAACTGAATCTAGAAACACCCCCCTTTAGTCTTATGCACATAAACTCCAGGAGCATTACACACAAGCTGGTTGACATACAAATTCTTTTACAACACTTACCTATTTCAATCTTAGCAGTAACCGAGACCTGGCTGAATGATTCTATGGCGGATTCCATCTTCATTCCAGGTTACACCTTTGTCTATGAGAACAGAGTTGGGGGACAAGGTGGAGGAGTAGGAATTTTTGTTAGGAATGGAATTGACTTTAATAGGGTGACAAACCTAGGCTCCTCACCTTCATTTGAAAGCCTATTTATAAATTTACCTCATAAAAAAGCAAGGATATGATGGTAGGTGTTATATACAGACCACCAGGTCTTAATTTGAACACCTTTAACACCGAGTTTGATGTGTTTATTGATTCCATAAGTAGCAAAATACATACCAACAAACGGCTATTCCTGCTTGGTGACTATAATATTGATCTGTTTGCTCATGACTTCCACACCCCTACTCAAGACTTTATCGAAAATATGACATCCCATCATCTTATTCCTTTAATACATCATCCAACTAGAATTACCACCTCAACCAATACATTAATTGACAACATTTTTACCAATACTGCTGATACAATAATTAACTCTGCAATACTAATTAACGACATGACAGACCACTTACCCATAATTACTTGGACCCACAATGAATCTCACTCAAACAACATCACAACCAAACCTGAATTAACTAGGACTGTAACGCCAGAAACGATTGCTGAATTTAAAATTCTATTAACTAGGGTTGACTGGAATCCAGTTTACAGACTATGTATGGAGGACAACACTGACCTAGCTTACTCAACCTTCATAAATATAATAAAATCGAACTATGACATAGCCTTTCCTTCAAGAGCCAGGCAATACACCAAAAAAAAAACCCACAACACCCATGGATGACTACTGGCCTGATGAAATCAACCTTAAAAAAAGAAAAGCTTTATATAAAGTACATTAAGAACCCTACTTTAAAAAATAAGGAAATCTTTACAAAGTATCGAAATAAATACAAACAAATTCGTATAAAATTAGAACAGGAATACTACTCAAATGAATTCTCTAAGAACACTGGTGACATAAAGAAAACTTGGCAACTAATTAAATCCATTATAAATGTTCAAGAAACAAACCTACCAATTAAGGAATTAAAAATCAATGATATCACAGTCGAAGATCCCAAAATTATAGCTGAAAAATTCAACACTTATTTCATTGAACTACCAAAATCACTATCACTCAAAATTCCTAAAGCCACCAAATCATTCCACAGCTTTATGCCTTCCTCAACGTTGAACTCAATGGTTGTTTTACCAACGGATGTGCAAGAACTCCTGTCTATAAATAAGACCCTAAAACCTACTCATAGCTCTGGATCAGATGGACTTAATCCCCAAATATTATCACCCCTGTTGGACTTGTTTGTTACACCACTAGCAGAACTGATTAACTGTTCGTTCAGAAATGGAGTGGTCCCCCTTGAACTTAAGAAGGCTAAAGTTACACCAATACATAAACAAGGCATAAAATCGGAAATTTCTAACTATAGACCAATATCAGTTCTGACATACTTCTCAAAATTTTTTGAGCGTGCAATGTACAATCGACTCTTTTCCTTCATAACGCACAATAAACTTCTATATCCCCTTCAACATGGATTTCAGCCAGGACACTCTACCTCCATGTCTCTACTTGACATACAAGACCAAATATCCAAAGCTATTGACAATAATGAATTTTCCATTGGAATATTTTTAGATCTAGCTAAAGCATTTGATACGGTGAATCACAAAATTCTTATAGCTAAATTAGAGCACTATGGAGTTAGGAATATAGCTCTTGACTGGTTTAAAAGTTATCTAAGCCCCCGCTATCAACAAGTGTCATGTAACGGTAACCTCTCATCTCTTCAACTTATTCTTTTTGGTGTTCCCCAAGGGTCGATACTTGGGCCTCTATTATTTCTTATTTATATCAATGACTTACCTAATTCATCATCACTCCTACACTTTATATTATTTGCAGACGATACCAATGCCTTTGCTACACACGCCTCATATGACCACCTAATATCATTGGTAAATGATGAACTGATCCTGGCTAATGACTGGTTTAAGGCAAACATGTTGTCGCTTAATCTATCCAAAACTAATTGCATAATATTTAGGAACCCAAAAAAGTTAATTCCAAGCTCGAATAAAAAAGTTACAATTGAAGACATGATAATCCCTGTAGTTTCAACCACAAAATTCCTAGGAGTTCATATAGACCAACATTTGAAGTGGAACACGCACATCTTAGAAATCAATAAAAAAATCTCAAAAAACATAGGAATACTTAGAAGAATATCTTACCTGATTCCACCACATGTTCTACGTCAATTATACCTTACACTGATATATCCCTACTTAACATATTGTAATCTTGTCTGGACTTCCACTTATGATAACCATCTACAAAGCCTAATAATACTCCAGAAAAAAGCCATAAGACTAATTACAAAAACATCATATAACACGGACTACCAAGGGGGGGTGGTTACCACCCCCCTGGATTTCGTGTTTGGTTTCACATATCATAACTTGTAATATAGCAATGGATTCAGCATTCATTTCTGCACAGAATGGTATATTTAGTTGTACATTATGTGAATGCACCTCGAAATTACATCACTTTTAACAATGGAACCCATTAATTAGTGATATTTTATATTATTGCGTACATTTTTTACTTTTTGGATAAACAAATATAAGATTATGTGTGTTTTGAAACTGATCTATGTATAAAAGATACACACAATCATCCCTACACATGTTTATATAGTATAAATGTACATCCATACATATATATCCATACATATATATATCGGTTTACGTTGTAATGCCGTATTCAGCCATTTTCACACAGATTACGCGTATTATTATTTATTTTGATCACTTCCGGTATTCAAAAGACAAAGATGTAGGTATGCAAATGAAGCCCTACATTCCCTCTAAAGAATGATATCTTTGTTTCTCTTCCAGGAAGACAAACGAATACGCTACAGACAAAAAACTAAGGGGGGAGTCCTTCCATTCAGCCATTTTTCACGCATATTACGCGTATTATTATTTATTTTGAACACTTCCTGTCATCATAAAACAAACTAATCAGTATGAAAAAATAGCACTACGTGTCCTCTATGCAACGGCATAATTTATTTCTCTTCAAAATAAATTATGAATACGTTATAATAAAAAAAACATGAAAAATGTGTGAAAGTGTAACCTAGTTTCATACATTTTAATTTATTTTGAGCACTTCCGGTTGTCTCAGGTGAACTCAGTGACCATAGAAATGTAGCCCCACATTCCCTCTATAGAATGGTATAATTTGTGTCTCTTAATATTAAATGACGGATAAGATATAGTCGAAAATCTAGGGGGTGGTATCCACCCCCTTGGTACCTCGGGTATATTGGGTATAACTTTTGAACGGTGTGAGATATCATCTCACATTTTACCTCAAAACGTGTGTAAATGAACCCCTACAGCTACCTAAAAGGTCAAATTTTGATTCCATACTGAAAAAGTTTGAGATGAAAAAAACCTAGGGGGTGGCAACCACCCCCCTGGTGAAAAAAGCCGTAAGACTAATTACAAAAACATCATATAATACACATACAAAACCCCTCTTCCTAGAACTTAATCTTTTAAATATTAACCAAATTAAACTAACTCAAACACTAGAATTTATGTATAAGTATAAAAATAACCTGCTGCCATCTGCCTTTGCATCATACTTTCCTACAACAGAACATTCATACATGACTAGAAGTAACAGTGAATATACAAGTATTTACCCAAGAACAAACACCCGGAAATTCTCCATCAAATATCAGGGTCCACTACTTTGGAACAAATTGCCAGGATTTCTCAGAACTGCCAAGTCCCTCCCACACTTCAAAAGATTAGTACGAGCACACGTAGCAAAAAAAATCGAAAATGATGTCTAGTTGAGTAGAATTTAGTTGATGTTTAATTGAAAATGATGTTTAGTTAAGCAGAAACTACTGCTGTTTTTTGTTTATTTGTTTTATTTTATTTTTAAATTTTGTTTCCTATTATACTTGTCATCCTATGCTTCAAGTAATTACTGTCTGATCGCCCAACGTCTTTACTAATTATCGTGTATTTAGGGACCCTACCTAGCGGGATTATTCTTCCCTTCAGGGCACCCATTGACTCCAATAAATGCCTACTGTTGTCTTCTTTTGTTGCATATAATATCATTTGTTACTAAAATCGGTTATGTATCTCATGTACAATTCATTTGGGAGCAATAAACTGAACTGAAACTGAACTGATACAATGTCATGAAGCAATTACTCCGCCACGGACTTAAACTCTGGTGACGACTTGGCCATTAAAACATAGGCGTTATATAAGTTCTTAGACTAGATTATTTTACATTAGGAAAGGTAAAGTGGAGTAATGTAAAAGAAGCTCAACGCTAACGTTTTTGTAGTTGAACTCTTAGAAAATGAGGGATGTCGCAAGACACCTTTAAAACACGTTCAGATGGCGCAATAAGTATAGATATTTGCGAATTGATTTCATATTTTCGGCGTCACGCCAACTGTCATTATGTTAAACTAGATGTTTGTCCGCCCAAAGACGAGCTCTGGCGGGCCACTCAATATCAGCCCTCACCTTTTTCTTTCACTTCCCCTTCCATTCCCTTTCACCTCCCTTTTTCTTTTCCTTCCTCTTCCTCCCATTCCTCTTTCCTCCCCTTCCCTCCAGTTCCCTTCCCCTCACCTTAATCTAGCATCCCTTTCTCTCCTCCCCAATCCTATACCAACCCCATCCCTTCTCATCCTTTTCCCCTTCCTTCACCCACTCCCCTCCCTTTCCATTTCCCCTTCGCTCACCTTACCCTAGCATCCCCTCTCTCTACCCACCCCAAGTCCTGTACCCATCCCTTCCCTTCCCTTTCTTCTCCCCATCCCTTCCCATCCGCATTCCCCATCAATGCCCTTCCCCATTCCCTCCACCTTCTACTCCCTATCCTCCCTTCCACTTCCCATATCCTCCTTCCTCTCCCACACACAGCTCCCTTCCAACCCCACTACCCTCCTCTGCCATTTGCCGAATAAATGATGAGGGACGGGGTCCACAGTGTAGTGGTAACATCAATGGCGTGAAGAGCAGTAGGAAGTCGGATTATGTCTATATGACTCAAGTACGTAACCAATAGGTGAGGTAGGAATTAATAGCGATTGAACGAAGCTGATTAATATATAGCTTTTGGATATCTATTTAAAGGTGTCTAAGTAATCCATTGTTTAAAGAAATTAGCCTATACGTCAGAGAAATGTTGTGTATAAATGAACGTTCCGCCATTGAGTTGAGTTTGATTTGAGTTGAGTTTATTGAACCATTTTGCATTCAAAATTACAAGTACATAAACAGCAATCAGATTAAACAACTAAATTAACTAACAGCATGTTATAGATTAACAGTACGTGAGCCAAAAGAATGTGAGTATGTGAGTCAAGTTGCAAATGATTCATGGGTCGATGAAGCTCTAGTCTTCCCCAATTGTAACCGGTAACAGAAATACCACAACAAAATGTATTAAGTTAACAGGCTAAGGCAGCCGTACTGTAGTAAGTAACAGTAAGTAAGTAAGTAAGTATTTCCTTTATTGAGAAGCACTAGCAAACGCACAGCACTGTACATAGCAAGATTAATACATTCAAGCAAATAAACAAAAATTTATATATACAATCAATTAATTGAATGAGAGGCTTTATTGTACAGAGGAAGAAGAGCTAGAGCTAGTCAGAGGGTAAAATGAAGGGTTTAAATAGCCAGATCTAGGGAAAACATAGTTTATTTGTATAGCATCCGGGCAAGGAAGCATTTCTGAGACAGGTTGTCAAACATGGGAAGCTCACGGTTATGGGACCGTGGCCGCAGGGAGAAGCGCGATTGCTCGATCGGCGGTAACAATTTATGCAATACATGACAAGGATTGTGCAGAATGCAGGCAAAGAGTCTAGTATCCGATTTGCTGCAGAGAGTCTCAAAAGAGGGAGAAGATGAGGGTAAGTACCCCTGGCGTACCAACCTTCGGATAATTCCCTCAAGGGCCTCCCGTTCCTGCACTCTCGCAAAGCCCCACCAAACAGGCTAGCAATACAGCATCATACCAACTGTAGTGGCACGAACTACATCAAATAAACTGTCCCCCGAAAGCCCATGCGACCTCAGGATCCGAAGTGCATAAAAGGACTGCCTTGCTTTTATGGTCAGACGTTTAATGTGAGTGGATTTGCTTGAGTTAAGCTTGAGGTTACAACTCTGTGCCCATACACTAATATGCTCAAGCTCAATCTCAGTTGTAGTGATACTTGAAGCGGGGACAGCGAGATAGCAATCATCTGCATATTTAAAAATGCGATTGCATTTATTAACTGGTTTTAAGTCAGAGATTGCAACTACGAAATCCATCGGGCCCAAACCGGAACCTTGAATAATGCTTGCATTAATTCTTGCAAGAGAAGATATTACACCATTAAACCTAGTGCAATGACTTCGATTATGAAGTAAATTAAAAATCCAATAAAAAATGTGATCAGGAATTGGGAGAGAAGCAAGTTGTTCGGCTATATATGAATGTCTGACAGAGTCAAAGGCTTTGGAAAAATCCAATGAGACCAAACGTACATAGGGTTCATAGCATAAGGTTTCAAGGATGTGGTTAGATACAGCCATCAAAGCAGCAGCCGTTGAGCCCGTAGGTCTAAAGGCATACTGATCATCAAATTTGTGATTAGTGTCTGTGTTGGTGATTACCGGATACATATATATATATACTGGCAACGATTTTTTAAAGAATTCTACAAAGGATGGAAGTAATGGAGATGGGGCGATAATCCGATTCCATTCTTGGGCATGCCAATTTGGGGATTGGTGTAATACAACTTAACTTCCACTGTGGAGGAACAAATGAATGTAACACAGACTTTCTAAAAAGGGTTGTGATGGAAGCAGCCAACAGATGAGCCATGCTGCTGAAGAACCAGGATATTTGTTAACATAGTGAAGACGTGGTATTCATCTATAAAATCAATTTCGAAAGGGGCAGCCGTTTGACGTGGCCTAGGTTCAGTATAAAGGTCATCGGTGGATATTTCTTCTATATCTATTATTTTGGACTTAAGTTTGAGGAGAGCACGGAGTATCAAAAATACCTTTAAAAAGTATTTTAAAATATAAAATAAAATAGCATTTTCCATGTCGCAAATAAAAATCTGGTTTAAAATACCATTAATTGTTCCCATCACACAGCTTCGATTTTAATAAGTCGATTACGTGAAGTCATTTCTGGCAATAAAACACTTATGTATTTATAAGACACCTTTAAATCGGATATCATTTGTGGCTATAAATAGTTTTAAATAGCCTACTTTTTCAGTCAAATCGTTTCTGTGCAACTTCGCCACTACGCTACCTGTGTTAGTGCCAGTCATAAGATTGGATATATGATGAGGAGGATGACGCTGATCATCTTCGTTATTATACAGTGTCATTAAACCCCAACTAAGCAACCAACCAATAACACACAGTCACAGATAGTGTTGTTTTAGTTTTGCCTTGAGTTTTAGTTTTAGTTATTATTAGTTTTACATGCTAGGTGTTTTAGTTATTATTAGTTTTAGTTATTTCGCCAAGTTTTAGTTTTAGTTATAGTTTTAGTTAATAGAAACTGACACTTCCTCGTTCCAGTTTTAGTTTCTTCAGTTTTAGTTTTAGTTTAAGTTTCAGTTATTTGTTCACTGATATTTAGCCAACAACAATGTATATCAAAATACTGCCAATAGGCAATAGCAACCATTATTCTCACAGTATGACAACGTGCCATGTTATGATGCATGAGATAATGTCCCTTTAATGATTAGTGTGGTTAAAATTTCTTGTTGAGCTTTATGTGATTCCCGATTTTCGCCCCTATGTACAAAACATTGAATATTCAAGGACGCTAGGTTTTCGTTGTGTGTTTTCGTTAGATGTTTTAGTTATTATTAGTTTTGACCGTTTTAGTTTCAGTTATCGTTTTTGGCCGGCTTCGCGAGTTTTAGTTATTATTAGTTTTAGTTATTTCACCAAGTTTTAGTTTTAGTTTTAGTTTCAGTTAACTACAACCCTGAGTTTTCGTTAACGAAGGTTTTCGTTTTAGTTGTAGTTAACGAAAACAACACTAGTCACAGATAATTGACCTAATAGCAGCTTGGTCTTAGTGCTCCATTGGATGATGTCTTGCGCATTCGACACCGACGCTATAAAAGTTACTAATTGGAATTACATGCCCGTATGTAATCTATATGATGCATAACGCATGCTGGTCATGGGTTCAAATCCACGTAAGGGCAGAACTTAGAAGTACATTTAGAGATTTCTGTTCCGTCTTGCGCCCCTTGCCAACTCCGCTCTAATAAGTAGCCCACACAGAACAACTGGAGTCGAATCTTCACTGGATTTCTCTGTATACCACTAACATCAGTCAATAATTATACGGTTGAATGTTTATTTAAGGTCAATGTCTTATAGTTATTATTTTGGACTTTAAGATTTGTGAGAGCACCTATTACCAATGGACCCATTGTGTCTGAAAAAATGCTTTTCAACAGTATTTTAAAAATACAAAATTAAAATAGTGTTTCTATGTTGCTAAAGGAAATCTATTTTCAAATACTACTGTTCCCATCACTGTATGCTCTAACCAACTTCGATTTTCATAAGACGATAATTAACCCTAGGGCTCCCAAGCTTTCTGACGTAACATCGGCTATATTGGGTTGAGTTGACGCAGTGATTTTGTTTGGTTTCACATATCATAACTTGTAGGGGAACCCGGGGCAAGTTGGCCGGTGGGGCAAGTTGGTTGTGCGGTCCTGTGAGTTCACGGGGAGGTAGTGAAAAAGATTACAGTACTTCTTAAGGTCGAGGCCATATGTGTTGACTTATATGCGTATATGAATTTTCGCTGCGAATTTTTGGGGATTTTTTGCTGAATAAAAGGAAATTTTATATCTTAAGTAAACTTATTTCGTGAAATGTTAAGTTTTCTATATATCGCAAACGATAGGGACTAAAATTGTGAAATTTGTACAATATTTAGCGCCATTTTTGTGGCATTGAACGACATGTTGCTCATGGTTGAAATTATTCACGCTGTCCCGCGATATGTGGTTTTAGAAAAATTGTCTACTGGGGCAAGACGGTTGGGGCAAGTTGGTTGCTTCAACCAACTTGCCCCTTGAAGCAACCAACTTGCCCCTCGCTGTTATTTTGTGTTATGTTATCATTAAGCTTATAACAACAATCTTATAGGGCCTAACTATTATGCCTTACATCTTGAGACCAAAGTCTAAAGAAATGATCTGCTGAACAGGAATCCAATGTAATGTCTTTTTACAAGGGCTATTATGTTCATATCTTGATGTATTTGCTACGACTCTAACCAAAGAGAACTCTCCTGAGCTTCTGTAGATTGGACTTTATGTTGCCAATAAGAATCAAGTTATAGTCATCCTCAGATATATGACACCTAACTCTGCGCAAGTCACTGATATCCATGTGTGACAAATTAAAATACGAGTAACTACTAACATAGTTAGTAAAGGACTTCGTAGATTTAAAATGACACCCAGGTTATTCTTGAGCAGAATCACCAACTCAGTAAGTAAGCCTAGTGAGTCTCCTAGTTTGAAATATTTAAACATAGACGTCTTAATAATAGCTGCACTGCTGCAGCCATGATTTAAACTGTTCAAACTTTTCAGCTCCAGTGGAGTGACCAGCAGCAGAAAAAAACATTGTGAACAACTGTAGAGAGTAACTTCTAAGACGAAGACCGATGTTGATTTTAAACATCAAGATTTAACAGATTTATTAAATTTCTCGTTGTGTTTTACAATTGTCATAATTCGCCATCTTCCTCTCTCTCAGACACTGGTTCCCAGCTCAAATCTCTTTAAGAAAATAAGTAAGTTCATAAACCTCTGAGACCAGAACCTGACATACGCCCCCCTCTTTTAAGACAATGTTCTGGGAAAACTATGAAGTTAATAAGGTCAGCCTTACCAGAACATTGGCTTGCAGAATAGAATTAACAATACACATTTTAAACAAAATAAAAAGCTCTGTCAAAACATAAACCCCACAAAACCACAATAACCTGTTTACACATCCAATAAAACCTGTCAACATAAAGTCTTATTAACACTGGCTCACCGAGCCTACAATAACATAAACAAATCAACTTGACTTAGTGTCACCAGTGAGACTTAAATCCAAGAGAAGTCAACTTCGCAGACCATTGGCAAAATTCTGGTCAATGGGGTCATTGGCCAATAGAAGTTCCAGTATATACAAAACGCAAGAGGAGGTAACTGCCTCTTCGTGCCTCAATGTAGCTACGCCTATGAATGTCACTGGCTACTTGTGGGAGATCTATTACCCCATATCAGTTTTGGCTAGTGGCCAGTCCACTTTCTCGCCGTCTGATCTTCTCACCAAACGCGTTCGGCCAGTATCCCATTACAACGGAGTGTTAGCCACTAGACTATCACGCGCTGAAGTTACCGATGGATGCCTAATGAAATCTTTGATCTCAATATACGTATCAAGACATTAAATAATCGATTGACAGGTCAGATGGCAAGTCTCCATCACAGTGGCCGATAACTTCAATCCACAATTAGGCTTAACTTCTGTCAGTACGTTACAGCTCATTTTGTCTTTTAATATAATTGGAGATTGATTGGTTAGTTGCTGTTTAACGACACTGTTTCATAGCAAAGATGATTAACGTCGCCCTCCTCCTTTCTCCTGTGGTAGTGCCAGTCCCAAGCCTGGAGTAATTTGGTTGTTTACAACAGAAGTGTTGCATAACATCACTCTTGAAAGCGGCGTGCAATTATTCTGAACAGCTCTTACCGTTCATTTGGCATAATTCAACACGACATCATGGACGATCCATCAATATATAAAAACTCAGTCGCGATATTTATATTGACGGTTGAAAGCGTTTAAAAGGTGTCTAACGAATCTAAAAGCTCATATATTGTCCAGCGACATCGTACAGCTTTCAAAGCCGTTGACGTCTTCTTACCTTACACTATTTTTACTACGCCCTTCTAAGTTTGGCAACGGGATCGACATCTTTCACAGGCAATCAGTCAAAACAACATCGATAGTCTGATAATAAGGCCAGAATCGGTTCACGGTCATGATCGAGTGGTCAGGCAGGCAGACAGTCAAACGGCTGCGGTGGATGGTGTCTAGGATTGGAATAGCAAGATGGGTAGCGGAAGAGGAGAAACCAGAGTTGGGGTATATCTCAGCTTTAAAAACACTGCATCAGCAGCATAATAATTAGACAAACAAAATTAAAACCACAAGTAAGTTGCAAGCATGAAAGTTTTGATACGACAAAGGTTTCGAACAACGCCGCCAAGATCAAATACTGGTTACTTAAACAAGAAATACGCAATGCAAATTAGACACAAATTTGGTCGTTTCTGCGCTGCTCTAATCATAATGAGCAAGAAGTCTCATCTCATTTAATGCATTTTGTCTTTCGTTGCCCTTAAATATATCATGAAGTAGTTCGTATCTAAAGGTGTCTAAATGAAACTCTACAGTGAACAATGCGACTTATTTTACCTCTGACTGGCGCCATTTGACTCTCCTTAATGAACGAATAATAAATAAATCATTTTGTGTAAACGCAATCATAATCCATCCAAAATGCCAGAACAAAATCCAATAGATCAGAGAAACTGTATATTTTGCCCTACTGTTTACAGTTAGACACCCTTAAATCGGAAGTACTTCAAGCTATATTTTTATGGCAACGCGACATTTTTCTTATTACAGCCTTCTGAAGGATCTTCGCCAAAACTAAACTCTCGCCCAACGGAAGAAATTTAACTGAAGCATAAGAAGTGCAACTGTACAGGAATGGTGTTAATTCGTTAAAATAGTCGTACATCCGGTTGCAACTTTACCCACAGAATAATAAAACTGATGTCGACCGCTTTCATTTTGACGCCACAGATTAAATACGGCGTTTTAATTCTCAACAGGCAATGTCTTACTCTGCAAATGTAACTATTCGTCGATTCTCCTTCATAGATAATTATAACTAACGGAAAGCATCTTTTATGTAAACAAGAAGCGATAGCTTCCTGACCGCCAAGGGGAGCCAAACTAATCAAACGACGCTTAATGAATTAAAAAAATGTAACGGCTCAGTGCACAAAAAATTGGGCCATAATGGAAGATATTGCAGATATAAGATATATAGTTTCGCATCGATGCAAAATTGATGCATTATTACGGGTATTAGGTCACGTGTAATTTTTTGGTACATTGTATGGAAGTATTTAATAATTTCAATCACACAATATTATCATAATATATGCAAATAGTTAGAACAGGACTCTAACACATCCACAGTATGTATATAATATAGCAAATTCAACAAGAGTCTACAAACGAGCATAACTATAGACCAAAGTTCACAAGAAACATCATATCATATTAATTATGATTATGACATCTGATGCTATCAAACAAACACTTAGCATCAGTTTTGACACATAAGTGTAAAAATAAAATCGTTTTTATTACAGATTTCAGCATATTTGACAACTTCGTTCTGAAATGAGATTCATAATCTCCTTTGTCTAAATGCTTAAATCTTGGAGGACAATTTATAATGTTATCAACCGGAGCATGAGATTCTTGGCACATATAATCAATAAGAAAATTTAAAAAAAAAATATTATAGAAAGATAAACACACATTGATGAAACGCTTGCAAGAGCTTACAAACGATAACATTTACACAACTTTTCCTTTATAAATAAGACTTATAAGCCTATAAACCTCACTTTGTATGCAACCTACATCAAGTAAATTCTTAGTGTTAAAATCTACTCTATATAAGACACATGCATCTCTTAATATGTTAGAAATATTTTCTTTTCTACAAGTTAATAATAAATGGTTTATGTTTTCTGGGACTTTACATAAAGTACAAAGACCACTTTCAAGTTTCTTCATAAGAAGAAGTCTTTCATTTAGATTTACTTTTCCTAATCTTAATCTTGAAATCTGAACCTCCTTCTTTCTATTAAAATCAACAAATATAATTATATATATATATATATGTTTTGTGGTGGACACAAACATCAAATTTGTTGATTAAATGCAACCATCGAATAGCTTATGTACCTAAGATTCACGCATTTTAAGGGTGTCTGTTGGAGTGTAACGTTTCATTTGTGATAACGGCATCACTTAAGTGAATCTCAGTGCGAGCTCTCAGCGGATTCGTTTACATTATATTATATGATTAAAAAACGAATAATAATTAGAGATTCAAAGCTACATGTTTATTAACATCTTTTTGGTGTTCAATAAAATGTCTAATGAATCCATATGAAATCTGGCCTAATTATAATTACCGTAGTCTCGAGTGTTTAGCGACCTCCTGTGACTGCTAGGGGCGAATACGCTGACCATGCAATACTTTGTGGTAATGCTATTAGTAATCACAGATTACTATAATGCCTTTTAGAGAGAGATTCATTAAAGGCGCTTAGTGTTAATTATTTGGGAAACCTTAGTTAATTTGAAGACCCTATTATAATTGTTATAACGCCCTCTAGCGTCGGTGTTTAATGCGCCGCGCATGAACAGATGGCGCACAAACACTATGCGTAATCAGGTAAAATAAAGCATTACTGAGTCATTTATAAGCTCAATATAAGACTGTATTGTACCATACAAACGGTGAGAACTGTTTAAAATAATTACACCTCTTTTAAGTTTTATAATTGACTTATAAATAAAAGTAGAAGAGTGCTTATTATTTTGTTGATTGAAAGATTTCCTTACTGGACCAGTCCCATAAACAGCTGACTTTATAATAGTTGTGCTATTTATAAAGACTTTTAAAAGACATTTAAACTAAACTCGGCCACTGTATGTACATGTTCTCTGACATTGCCAGTCACAAAACTGGATAAAGGAGGAGGGTGACGCTAATGATTATTGTTAAACTGAAACTACTACTACTTTTAAAATATGCTACTGCTTGTAGTCTGGCAGTGCCAGTCCCAAGCTTGGATGAATGAGGAGGGTGACGCTAATGATTATTGTTAAACTGAAACTACTACTACTTTTAAACTATGCTACTGCTCGTAGTCTGGCAGTGCCAGTCCCAAGCTTGGATGAAGGAGGAGGGTGACGCTAATGATTATTGTTAAACTGAAACTACTACTACTTTTAAAATATGCTACTGCTTGTAGTCTGGCAGTGCCAGTCCCAAGCTTGGATGAAGGAGGACGGTGACGCTAATGATTATTGTTAAACTGAAACTACTACTACTTTTAAACTATGCTACTGCTCGTAGTCTGGAAGTGCCAGTCCCAAGCTTGGATGAAGGAGGAGGGTGACGCTAATGATTATTGTTAAACTGAAACTACTACTACTTTTAAACTATGCTACTGCTCGTAGTCTGGCAGTGCCAGTCCCAAGCTTGGATGAAGGAGGACGGTGACGCTAATGATTATTGTTAAACTGAAACTACTACTACTTTTAAACTATGCTACTGCTCGTAGTCTGGCAGTGCCAGTCCCAAGCTTGGATGAAGGAGGAGGGTGACGCTAATGATTATTGTTAAACTGAAACTACTACTACTTTTAAACTATGCTACTGCTCGTAGTCTGGCAGTGCCAGTCCCAAGCTTGGATGAAGGAGGAGGGTGACGCTAATGATTATTGTTAAACTGAAACTACTACTACTTTTAAACTATGCTACTGCTCGTAGTCTGGCAGTGCCAGTCCCAAGCTTGGATGAAGGAGGAGGGTGACGCTAATGATTATTGTTAAACTGAAACTACTACTACTTTTAAAATATGCTACTGCTCGTAGTCTGGCAGTGCCAGTCCCAAGCTTGGATGAAGGAGGAGGGTGACGCTAATGATTATTTTTAAACTGAAACTACTACTACTTTTAAACTATGCTACTGCTCGTAGTCTGGCAGTGCCAGTCCCAAGCTTGGATGAAGGAGGAGGGTGACGCTAATGATTATTGTTAAACTGAAACTACTACTACTTTTAAACTATGCTACTGCTCGTAGTCTGGCAGTGCCAGTCCCAAGCTTGGATGAAGGAGGAGGGTGACGCTAATGATTATTGTTAAACTGAAACTACTACTACTTTTAAACTATGCTACTGCTCGTAGTCTGGCAGTGCCAGTCCCAAGCTTGGATGAAGGAGGAGGGTGACGCTAATGATTATTGTTAAACTGAAACTACTACTACTTTTAAACTATGCTACTGCTCGTAGTCTGGCAGTGCCAGTCCCAAGCTTGGATGAAGGAGGAGGGTGACGCTAATGATTATTGTTAAACTGAAACTACTACTACTTTTAAACTATGCTACTGCTCGTAGTCTGGCAGTGCCAGTCCCAAGCTTGGATGAAGGAGGAGGGTGACGCTAATGATTATTGTTAAACTGAAACTACTACTACTTTTAAACTATGCTACTGCTCGTAGTCTGGCAGTGCCAGTCCCAAGCTTGGATGAAGGAGGACGGTGACGCTAATGATTATTGTTAAACTGAAACTACTACTACTTTTAAACTATGCTACTGCTCGTAGTCTGGAAGTGCCAGTCCCAAGCTTGGATGAAGGAGGAGGGTGACGCTAATGATTATTGTTAAACTGAAACTACTACTACTTTTAAACTATGCTACTGCTCGTAGTCTGGCAGTGCCAGTCCCAAGCTTGGATGAAGGAGGACGGTGACGCTAATGATTATTGTTAAACTGAAACTACTACTACTTTTAAACTATGCTACTGCTCGTAGTCTGGAAGTGCCAGTCCCAAGCTTGGATGAAGGAGGAGGGTGACGCTAATGATTATTGTTAAACTGAAACTACTACTACTTTTAAACTATGCTACTGCTCGTAGTCTGGCAGTGCCAGTCCCAAGCTTGGATGAAGGAGGATGGCGGACCAAATGATCTTTCTTATCACACAAATGTCGATAAACTGAAAGTACTATTACAAAAGACGTCTGTGTTTTACCATATAAACGATGAGAACTGTTCAAAATAATAACACACCTCTTTTAAGTGTGGAATAAAGCAGAGAAAACCGCAACAAACCGCACGGAATGAAGAAATCTTGTCGCCCAATGTTCTGGAAGGAACGGAAGGAAGAGAGAGAGAGAGAGAGAGAGAGAGAGAGAGAGAGAGAGAGAGAGAGAGCAAGCGAGCGAGCGAGAGAATCGCCTAATAAGTGATAGCTGCGGAAGATCGGTTCTATATTGAAATTGATTGCTCAAAATCCGTGTTCAGTCGCCAGCAACGAGTGTCTAAATACCTGGTTATCACAGTAACAAGGGTAACGAGGTCGCAGAAACGCTGTGCAAAGGAGCCCTACTGCAACGGTTTTTGATATCATAAGCTGTCGTTAAACTCTGGATCCATCCATCAAAAGTTCACTCGACATTGTGTAAATGCCTCATGCGTACTCCATGTCGTGGCGAGGGAGGTATACAGCCGACTCTGACTTCTGGCCTGCAGGAGACGAGGAATTGCGACCAGATGAGTAAGGGCGACATTATCTCCGCCACTGAACGTCCGTGCATTACACCTCCGTGCTTAGTGCCAGCCGGTCCCCGTCCCAAGCCTGGATGAAGGAGGAAGGCGACGCTAATGATCAATGTAATCACTAATCACACAGTGTCCATTAACTGAAATAAACTCGTTCTATGTTGAAATGGACTATGAAGACCGCGTTCTTTCGTCAGCAACGATCATGTGGATCCCTGTTCATCGCGAAATCACGGGAAGGTACATTTATAAGCTCAATAACATAAAAGACTGTATTATGCCACAGTGAAGGTGAGCTCTGTTTAAAAAAATTACAAACCTCTTTTAAGTTTGATAATTGCCTAATAAGTAAAGGCAGAAGCATGCTTATTTATTATGACGGGTGAAAGTTCTTTATTGTACCAATGGACGTCTGTATAAATGCTGCGCTATTTATAAAGACGTCTGTGTTATACCAAACGAACGATGAAAATGTAATGTAATGTAAATGATTGTATATTTTCGGAAATTTCTCAGCGCCCACGAGAGCCATATTAGGGAGACCAGTATTATCACCTGCGCTATATCAATTGAAGTCCGCAATAGCAATACAATGAGAAATGTTTAAAATTATTAAACACCTCTTTTAAGTGTGATTATCGCTTTATAAGTGAAAGCAGAATGCCGTAGGCTATTGAAGTGAAATTTGTGTTCAGTAGCCAGCAACGATCATCTAAATCTCTGGTCACACAGGCATCACAGCATCACGGGTAACGAGATGGCAGAAGTGCAGCTGTGCAAAGAAGCCCTACACACAGCCTGCGTGGGGCTTCCAACAGCAATCGCATACCGAGAACTTCTGGTGTGTCTACAAAAGCCATTCCCTTTGGAAGTGACAATAGGAATAGTCTGCATCAAGCACAGTCCGAGACTACGGAGCCATTGAGCCAAGTGTAAGTATGGTCCGAAAATACACCGACCCCAACCAGAGGATAGAAATTTCCATCACCAGACTTTGGTTGGGTTGGTGATGCCTGTTACCAATGTAATATTCTCGTTCTAAATGACATTTAACATCACATATTAGCTAGAACAGACAGCTCCTCATATTAGGTTGCTGTTTATGCGGATGCTCGATAGTGTAGTGGTTAGCATGCTGAACTGTCAATCGTGAGGTCGTGGTTCAAATCCCCGCCATATATGCGCCAGGGCAGAGATTTGGCTTGAGACTTCTGCTCCACCTGCACTCCCTAGCCAACTCTAATAATAATATCTTTTCTTTAATCAAGCGCCTGACAAACGCACTGCGCTGTACATTTACATGTTATGCAATTGAAATCTTAACTACTAACAGAACAGACAGCCTGCAATACAACTCAGCTATTATCAGTGAAACCATGGGGATTGAGGAGATAGAGTAACCAAACAGTTCTTCTGAGTGAGTGAGGTGCAGAAACCAGAAGAAGGGCAGTGTGCTAGATTTGGGCGAGGGTGGTACAGTAGAGGGCAGTAAACACGTTTGCGATTACCTCTAATACAGGTGTAGGTGATTTCCAGGTAGGACTTGAGGTCATTATGACATGGACTGACTTGTGGAAAGTTTTCGTCCAGGATTCGAACGCTGCACTCTCTTCTTCCGGAACAGTAGCCATCCATTGTGCGCAGGACATCGTGTGAACAGCCAACGTATCCGAAGTTCTCCTTCACGCATCCACTCATCCGCATCCGACCGTAAAGAGCTCTCCTGATGACAACCAGTTCATCTGGGTTGCTGCAGCTGGCACGAAAATAGTCCGACTGACAGACTGATTGCTCTATGTGCACAAATAGGATAATAGGACTAGGCTGTTATGCGTTACATGTTACGCGTAATAGGATTACGTAATTGCGACTAGAACTAAAAGGTTACGCGCATTGGAAGTACGAAATTGGGCAACATAAATAGGATACTACATCTGTCTGTTTGCCTCTGTTTGTCTGCATATGTGTATGTCTGTATATCTCCTGTCTGTCTCCCGTGTCTGTCTGTATGTTTGTCTGTTTGGCTGTCTGTTTGTGCACATAACTCTGATGTGATGTGAGAACCGGGGTAGGGTGGCGGAGAGGATGGCGTTAAGGGGCGCTGTACTTGGTCACCTGTCACCCTAGATAATACCTGTCTGTTCGATGACGGTCCTTCGTGACTCGGGTCCTAATTAAACCCGATTCTACGGAATGGTCACGCGACGATCGGCATTATCAGAGATTTGAGGAATGAGAGATGGCGCCAAAAATGGAAAAGGGAGGAGGAGGACTGTGATGGGAAGCAAAGGAAGAGGAACATCGCACTGGGTGGGATATTGAAATATATAATGAGGGTGCGCAATAGTTAGTGCGGAACTGTAGACGTAGAGGTCGGGGGTTCGAATCCGAGCCATCGTAGGATTTGTTTCGAGATTTCTGTTCTTCCTGCGCTCCTAGCCAGTTCAGCAGTAATGAGTACACTGACCGTACACTGTCTGTTGGAAGTGCAGACGGCGAGGGAGAGGAATGTCCATCCGCCCTAATCTGCCGAGGCCAAGAAAATGAAGTCGCTATAACTTCATACCAATGGCTGCCTCAGGGCCAGCTTAAGGGCTACTCTTCTCCTTCAATATAATATGAATGGAGGCCTATATTAAAGCAAATGTATGTCAAATTTATCAATACATAAAATATGTATGCATATGTCAATCTGTTGGTAGATAGCTACGTAAGTCGATTTATATCAACCGCTGCTTTCAGAACCTGTGAAATCAAAAGCCAATAATTATTGTCATAGAGATTCACGGCGCTGAAATCAATTGATAAATCGTACGGCGTGTAGTAAGATCATTTCTTTGAAACGCATTTCTCCTACTGTGTTCAATGTTAG
This sequence comes from Aporrectodea caliginosa, assembly GCA_020284085.1. Taxonomy (NCBI): domain Eukaryota; kingdom Metazoa; phylum Annelida; class Clitellata; order Crassiclitellata; family Lumbricidae; genus Aporrectodea; species Aporrectodea caliginosa. The sequence continues at coordinate 547,535 of JACEVL010000224.1, read as the reverse complement.
GGCCTTTGCCAAGCTACGTTGACTAAGTGCTGATACATATAATGGCATTGTTTATTTTGGTTTGAAAGAAATATCGAGTGTATCAATTAATTACCAGTTCTTATATCACTTCATTTACCACTTTGTTAAGTTCATTTACCACTTCATTTACCAGTGGAGCGATCGTTTCATTTACCAGTATTACCATTAACTTGATTTTCTAATAAGGCTACCATTTCATTTACCACTTCAGTAACCACTCAACCTTCGTGCAGGATAATGTTTTATATGCAAAATTCCCATTGCGATTACGTCAACGGGTATGAGTTAAGGGGCCGTCCATAAAGTACGTCACGCTCCAGGGAGGGGGGTTTAAGAAAGTGTGACAGTTTGTGACAGGGGAGGGGGTCAGGCCATGTGTGACGTCACACATTTATTTTTTTTTTATTTTATTTATAATTTATTTTTTATTTTTTTAGTAGAATTTCATAGCTTTAAAAATAATTTTCAAAAATTTTCTGAAACATTTTAATTAGTTTTATGTCAAAATAGCATGAAATACATATCTCCTGAATGTGTTTTTCACGATTCCTCTCGCTAGGAGCGCTAGTAAGAATGCTGTTGCGAAGCCTTGTTTATGTATTAGCCTTGCTTTCGGAAGTATTATTATTTCTATGTTGTCCGCTGCATAATTATGTGACTGAGCGATAAATTCTGAATTAAATTTTTACATATATAGTAATTATTATAATACAAAATTTTGAGGATTCCAAGGAAATTACCATTGCTAAGACCTCATCTGGTACATCTGAATGCATGCTACTACTTGTTATTATTAAGACGTCAACGGCCACTGTAGTCACTAGATGTCGTTAAACTTGAGAAATATTAATAAGGTTCTGTATCATGCCATAAGAACGGTGAGAACTGCACAAAATTAGTACACACCTCTTTTAAGTGTGTTTTGCGCCATATAAGTTAAACAAACGAGACGTTCTTTACTATTTCCAGAGTCTGCAGCATTAGGTCAGATTAGCGCCTGGGTTCTTAAATGTAATCTCCACCTGAACCACTCAAAATCCTGTGAGATTGTATTTACCAAATCAAAGGTGAATCTTATACCGGCCCTTCCAGTCCTGCCTGGCATTAAAAGGGTGTGTCATTGAATATACTGGGCGTTGAGATTACCGAAAAGTTCTGTTTTTCCCCGTATGTTCAAAGACTTTGCATTCGGGCCAAGCAATCTCTCCATGCCCATCGTATTTTGATCTCACATGGTGTCACCAACTCTTTTCTTTCTTAGTTGTGACCTACCTCAAGAACTTTCCTTATCTCTACATATAAATTGCTCAACGTCTTCTAACTGTTTAAGAATTAAATTGACACAGTTCTTTGAATGTTTCTTTCTTTCTTCAAACACAGTTTAATAACAACAAACTCAACTCTTGCCTTAAAACAACCGTACTACACTGTATATGTTCAAATTCACTGTCATCAGCAGTTTCTAAGTTTGGCGCGCTAACTGCACGTGTAAAAGAATCTACCGTCAGCCAATGTTTAGGCTACTTTAGGCCAAGCGCCCACGAGCCGACAGCGCAACTAAGGCCTAAGACTAAAACGCTTAACAATCGATACACATTATATATATATCAACCTAAAGAACACCTGTGCTCATTATATATGCAAAACACTTGTTCACATTACCTCCTTCCCTTTCTTTGGATTGAGCAAATTAAACTTAAAAATTTGCGAAATCATCATGTACTAAATTATGCAATAAACTTAATACTATACAATATATTAAAATAAACAATCTTATAATCTAGATAAACAATCTGCTACAACATTTAATCGTCCTTTCTTATAATTAACCTCTACATCAAAAGTTTGCAGTGCTAAAGCCCAACGCACCAGTTTAGCAGACTTAGACATAGATTCAGTCAGATAAGTTAAAGGATTGTGATCGGTAAAGATGTGCACTTTAGAAGAGGCGGACATACCAATTAGCGTCGGTCGTATAAGAGGCCTATTGTTCTATTCTTGTCACACGCTGAGGCGGATTTATTTACATATCGCTCGAGGGTTGAACCGACCAGATGTGGCTAAGATTTTTTGCATGTTTACGAGGTCTGTAGGCGCATGTAGCTTCGTGAATGAGGGGGTCTGACTTAATATTAGTCAGTATGGGTTGATTTTGACTAATATTTATTTAGGCCCATGCATGGCTATTTGAGATTATCCATAACATGGAGATTTCCGAAGAAACGCCTACGATTATTAAATAACTTTGGTTATTACGCAATACGTAAAAAATATAACCTAAGTTATGGGAGAATCACGTATATTTATGTAGCGCTTTTGTAATGCGCCAGAGGATTTATTTTGTTACTACTGACCAGTGTTGTTTTGTGGCAGTCTTATTGCACTCACCAACTCAGGGGATCTAAGGTCTACAGCGATTGGGTACACTCTGAGAAGGGTGGCTGCCAAGTGTGCTAACAGATATGCCGTTGGTAAACTGGCTTTCGTTTTGCCCCACTGCAGGTTGGCATAGCTACTCCATCTGGATGTGACGCAGCAGTCCATGCAGCAAGAAAATATGTTTCTACTATGCCTCAGGACTATGTATTTGTAAAATTGGACTTCTCTAATGCATTTAATAGTCTACACAGAGATATAATGCTTCAGTCTACCTATGCTGTGATTCCTGAAATTTACAGCTTTGTTCATCAGTCATATTCATCTGCTTCTGTGTTAAAATTTGGTTCTTTTTCCATCTCTTATCAAATGAGCCCTCAGCAGGGAGACCCCTAGGGTCAATTTCTGTTTTGTCTCCCTCTACAGCCGGTGTTATACTCAATGCAGTCTGACCTTTGCATTTGTTATCTTGATGACCTCTTATTGAGTGACAGCCCAGAGACTGTTACAAACGATATTGCATCAATGGTTTTGTTAAACTTTTCTTTTGGGCTGAATCTGAACTTTAATAAATGTGAGTTCTACTCTCCTTCAATTGCTCCTTCCAAACACCTTTCATATTCGGAATTCTAGTGTGTTAACTTCGAGTCACTCACACTTTTGGGGGCTGTTCTTTTCAAAAGCTGAGCACTAGATGGCATGCTGCATGCACATTGTGAGACCCTTGGGAGTGCCATTGATGATCTCTGCCAATTGCCAGCACAGAGTAGCCTTACCCTTTTAAGGTCCTCATTTGGTGCGCCAAAGCTTAGTCATGTGCTTCGTTGCTTCCCCTGCCAAGAACATCCTATGCTGGGACGACTGGATGAAATAATGAGGAATGGACTTGAACGCATCATCAACATCAGTTTGAACAAACATCAATGGATGCAGGCTTCACGTCCCATTCGAGATGGTGGACTGGGTTTCAGATACGAGTGTCTTCGCTGGCTTCTTCTGCCTATATGGCCTCAGCTGCGAGCACTTTGGAACTTCAGGCCGCTATCTTGACCAAATGCACCACTGTCCCAGATGCTTTCTTTGAGGAGATGATGGTTGCACGCCATGACACTATCAGCTATCACAGAGTCTTTACCGGCTAAACAGGGGCATGGGACAGGCCTTTGGTAGAGAAAGACAAGCTGTCAATGATGGCCTCCATGAGCACTCCTGTTGATCGGGCTAGACTAGCTGCCGCCTGTTTTCCACACTCTGGAGATTGGCTAACAGCCCTTCTAATCACTTCTTGTGGCCTCTGCATTGATAACGAGGCGGTGCGAGTGGCAGTTGGTTTTCAATTGGGCCTTGACCTCTGTCGCCCTCATACGTGTAGATGCGGAGATGCTGTTGGCTCAGATGGTCACCATGGGCTAGTTTGTAGGCTTTCGAAGGGACGCTGTATTAGCCATCATGCCATAAATGATCTAATTTGGCGTTCACTACAGAGTGCAGATGTCCCAAGCGCGAAGGAGCCAACGGGCCTTCTACGGACCGATGGCAAACGGCCCGATGGAGATACACTTGTTCCTGGTCTGCTTGCAAATACATGACCTGGGATGCTACAGTGGTCCACACTTACTGCTGCTTCCTACTTGTCACAGACTACAATTTCAGCAGACTCCGCAGCTGAGCAAGCCGCGGTTCATAAGACTGCCAAAATAATATGCATTGTAGCCTGCAACCAACATATGTTTGTTCCCGTTGCCTTTGAAACCCTTGGACCTGTAAACGCTGAGGGTGCAGAATTTCTCTCTGAGCTGGGACGTCGCATTTCAGCTGCCAACGTGAAACTAAATTTTTGTTCCAACGTCTTTCCATCTGTGTGCAGCGCCACAATGCCATTGCATTCAGAGGCACATTTCCGGATGGCTGTATAAACTGGGACGAGGCATGATTTCTCGCAGAACGTTTTTTACTCCTAACCTAATTTTTTGTTCCTGAGGGATTATTTCTACCTGGGGTAAATAAAATAATAATAATAATAATAATAATAATAATAATAATAATAATAATAATAATAATAATAATAATAATAATAATAATAATAATAAGTACATGCGGCCTCAGATTGGATGACGAGGCGGTTCGAATAGCGGTGGGCCTCCGTCTAGGAACCGTCATTTGTCATCCACACAGCTGCCCATGTGGCACTCTGGTGACCGCCGAAGGCTCGCATGGCCTATCGTGCCGCCTAGGTCCGGGCAGACAAGCCCGACACGCGGTCCTGAACGACTTAATCTGCAGAGGTCTCATTCAAGCTGGCATCCCGGCGGTTAAAGAACCCCCGGGTTTGTCAAGGTCGGACGGTAAAAGACCAGACGGCCTAACACTGATTCCTTGGCGCTTGGGTCGGTGCTTGACCTGGGACGTCACAGTGGCTGACACAGAGTTCTTACTTGTCCACAACCTCCAACCAGCCGGGAGGAGCTGCTGAACTGGCTGAAGCCAGAAAAATGCTAAATACATCCAACTGATGCACTCATACCACTTTGTCCCACTGGCGTTTGAAACCATGGGACCAATTAACGCCAAGGGACTGGCCTTTCTCGCCGACCTGGGTCGTCTCTTGGGCCAAATTTCGGGCGACCCAAGAGAAACCAGTTTCTTGTTTCAGCGCCTGTCGGTTGTAATCCAACGTTTCAACGCTGTTGCGTTCCACAGCACTTTTGTTCTTCCAGATCTTGACAAGGATGGCCACTCCAGAGTAAACAGTCATTGCTTATTAATATCCGACACCTGAGGGATTATAGATACCTCGGGTTAAAAAATAAAAATAATAATAATAATAATAATAATAATAATAATAATAATAATAATAATAATAATAATAATAATAATAACAATAATAATAATAATAATAATAATAATAATAATAATAATAATAATAATAATAATAATAATAACAATAATAACGACAAAAATAACACTAATAATAAATCGAGCTGCAGAGGATCAAAGCAATACCTGCGTTACATTATAACTTAACACCAAGATGATAATTGAGATATACATTAACTCCAATGGACAATGATAGCGAAGAACAAAGACAATAAAGACTTAGAGAATGAACTCATTTAATTAGACTCAAATATGATTCGTTCGTCAACGATATGTATTCCTACCTCCGCCACACTCGAGCACTTCTGCTATGTGGCTTTGTTTTGACTGATGAAGGCAGGTGATTGTCTGTCGAAAGTCACGTAAACTGCGTCTTCGCAAAATTCCCAGCAGTGTATTGTTCTTTTCGTGCAAAGTTGGCTTTGAGAAAACTGAATCCTTTTGCCTGCTGTTAATAACTTTCGAGGTACATAGAAGACCAAGTAGTTCGGTCAATTCCAGAATATCAACCAAACTTCTGTGATTGGTGTTTAGTGTTGAAATTTCCTTTGCAGTTAAAGGCCAGTTTTCGCAATATTGCTCCAAATATTCTAAAACAGTATTCATTAAGAAATAGAACGATGACTTCTAGATGTTCAGTGTCAAAATGCAGTTAAGTAAGAAGTGAAGAGGCGTTGAGATCAGATTAAAATAAAAATGTAATTCTTGTTCGTTACATTTTGCTCATACCATTATACTCTTTACACAAAGTCCACGATAAGAGAGTCAGGTCCAGACGTCAGCATTTTTCGGTCAAACAACATTGCTCTGCTCATTTAAGTAAGTAAGTAAGTATATTATTTGTTAAACCAAGTGCATAGCCTCTTCAACAATCTGCCTCCTTATCAACAACATCCTTAGCAACCAGCTTCTTTAGCATCCAATGTTCTAAGCAAACAATCTCTTTAGCAGCAAGCTTCAAGGTCAGTCTCAGCCTCATTAGCAACCAGCGTCGTTGGAAACAGCACACTTAGCAACCATGCTTCTTATTAACCAATCTTCCTAGCAACCAGCCTTCTTAGCAACCAGCCTTCTCCGTAACCAATGTCCTTAGCAACCAATCTCCCTAGCGATTAGTTGCAAGTTGAGCCCAACGTCGTAATCGTAATCGTAAACGTATCAAGTTAACATAATGTTACATGGCACGATTCATTTTCTTTCAGCTATGGGACAGGCTGGCCTACATAAATTGTCAAAATGCAAATAATACTGGATGACATAGAGAATTTTAATTGAACATGCTATACTATAAAAGCAATTTCCAGAGATATATACTATTATGACCTATTCAGAAGGAAAAAGGAAGGAATATGTGTTGTAGACATGTAGGTAGAGATAGGAGCAAACCGAGGAAGATGTGCAATGAGTCTGGCTACACCATTAGGAACCGATTGCAGGCGAGACAGATCCGGAGGAAATAAATGCATGGATTATGGTACTAAAGATGGCGGGCAAGACGGCTTTGAGCCGCCTCAGAACTACAGCCTCTTCTCACGCTTCTAGATGTCCTCAGGGAAGTCTACAAGAAAAGATCAAGTTATCATATACTATACTCGGAATATTGCCTCAGGTGAAAAAAACGCAGGAGCGGGCCAGACTCAATATGTGCTCAGTGAAGGTGAGGGAGGAGTCGAGTGACGGCCAGATCCCGGACACCCCTCATACTTCTATAGTATAGTTTCGTAAATTTTATATGAGTATATTATTATAATAGGCTACGTAAATATCTGTTACTTAGATTAGTTCATACACTTCCATCAATTTTATATAGCAATTTTATTCACGTCCATCCATGTGGCATCCGTAAAATTGACATTTATTGAATAAGGTTCATTATTCATATATAGCTCACTATCACACAGTCAGCAACTCAGCATAATTACCAACTGCCCATGTGAACAAATGTTTTGCATATATAATGAGCACAGGTGTTCTTTAGGTTGATATATATATAATGTATCGATTGTTAAGCGTTTTAGTCTTAGGCCTTAGTTGCGCTGTCGGCTCGTGGGCGCTTGGCCTAAAGTAGCCTAAACATTGGCTGACGGTAGATTGTTTAACACGTGCAGTTAGCGCGCTAAACTTAGAAACTGCTGATGACAGTGAATTTGAACAATACAGTGTAGTACAGTTGTTTTAAGGCAAGAGTTGAGTTGTTTGTTATTAAACTGTGTTTGAAGAAAGAAAGAAACATTCAAAGAACTGTGTCAATTTAATTCTTAAACAGTTAGAAGACGTTGAGCAATTTATATGTAGAGATAAGGAAAGTTCTTGAGGTAGGTCACAACTAAGAAAGAAGAAGAGTTGGTGACATATTTGGTGGCAGCAGTGGTGGGATTCGAAACAACGTCTAGGGATTCGAAACAACGTCTGGGATTCGAAACAACGTCTGGGATTCGAAACAACGTCTGGGATTCGAAACAACGTCGACTGGTGAATACGCATTTGAATCATTGGTAAATTGACGACAACGAAAAACCTCAACGACAAAGGTATAAAAGTTGGTTGTTATCAAACAAAGAACAAATCCCCAAAAAATTTTAAAAAATTAAAAAA